>OY998175.1:91020363-91247767 GCA_963921935.1 Galeruca laticollis | reverse complement strand
AATACTCTGCCACCTACAATTAGTTGTTCATCATTAAATTGTAGTTGTTTGTTTCCAAACATCCATTGTTCACCCTTTAATTGCGGTCCGTGAGCATGGTCGAGAATTCATTGTTCAATTCCTAATTCTGGAGTGTAAGCGCAGTCAGATTCTTTTGATACATTCTCATTATTGTCATTAAGTACTTGTTTGAGCGAAGAGTCTTCCCGCTCTACCTCATCTTCACTTATTACGGGCAGGATTGGTGCGTCTTTCGGTGAATCTCCACCTTGATTTAGACGGCCCAGTGATTCTGCTATTTGTTTGAGAGGATATGTTGCAGACTTGACATATTCCACATGACATTTCTTATTAATTCTTTCAAGCGACTTATATTTTTTACGTAAAGCTTTTGCATGCTTTGAGACTTGTTGTTTGTATGACAACATTATAGTAAATTAAAATGTGTGGGTGCGCGATTCAGTATATTATTAGACGGTTAGCAGACATACACCACAGAGGCACCAGACATGCACCACCGATATACGTTCTAATGTGTCTCTGGGGTGTCTCTGATGTGTCTTTGATGCATCTCTGGGGTGTCTCTGATGTGTCTCTGGGGTGTCTCTGATGTGTCTCGATGGTAAGAAGTAAACACCTAGTCGGTATCATTTTTTTCATAAGTGTGCCTCTGATGCGTCTCGGATATGTCTCTGGTACGCCTGTGATGCATCTCTGATGTGTCTCTGGTGTGTCTGATATGTTAGGCTACTCCACTTGTGTGCGCGCACTATAATGTTGTCATACAAACAACAAGTCTCAAAGCATGCAAAAGCTTTACGTAAAAAATATCGTAAATGAGCAAAATATGATGAACAGTTTTCCGGAAATCCTATTTAAATAAATTTTTCTCAATTTTCCAGCCGAAATAATTTATATTACTAACAACTGAGAAATAATTTTTTGGAATGCTCATATCAAAACCCCCCCTATGGAAAATTTCATCGAAATCGGCATCAAATTTTTTTTATCTGATTTTAAATCTGGCTTTGGAATCGGAATTTTTAATAAAGTTCAACTTTGCTGTTTTATAACTCTGCATTATCGTTGGGAAGTTGCTGTATTTTTTTATAATAGTATGAGCACCCTAATTTCGATTTTCACCAATTTCAGTCTTTCAATTGCATAGATATAGTTAATACAAAATTTCTTACACATATTTCTACTCCAGTTTTAATCCCGTATATTGTCTACAAATTTAAAATGGAAGAATTCAAATGTGGTAAGTAATTGAGATGGCGTAAGAAATTTTCACAATTATAGAATTTTGCGGTCCCGACCACAAAGATGTAAATTTTGGTTTACAGTGAATGTATGGAAAAAATTATGCATTACCATGTATTTTAATACGAGAATCCATTTTTTTCTTCAGTTTCATGAAATTTTTATTATTAAAGTTTTTTTCTAGTATAGTAATAGAAAAAAAATGTTTGTTGAGTGAAAACTATTAGCCTCGTTACATAAGGTGAAGTCATGTGCTGGGTGCATCAAACTGGTTAAAAAAGCTAGAGGCTAACAATATGAGTAAACCCCATTATTAACTTAGTCTGTACCAGAAGGGTTGGCTACCCGTCGTTCAAAATTTATATTTTAATTAGTTTTCGCATTGCTGACCCATTATTAAAACGACCAACACACGCTACTTGTCTGATTCAAAGCATGTGCTCTTAATTAATTTTTGTTGTTTGACATCGTGAATAACAAAACAATTCATATGATTTTCTGTTACGTTCCTTGCTTATCAAGTTCATACAACGTGTCTTATACACGGTTCTCAAATATATTATGAATAAATTAAATAAGATACATATTTTGTGGACAGAAAATGTTGTTAGACCTAACTAATTTATGAAAAAATTTTAACCAAAGATAAGGGGAAGGCTTGTTCTAAAGATACACCGTGCTTTGAGAAAGCGTTTTATACTATATATTAGGAGAATCGTTCTAATTCGAAGCAAAATGAAATGCAATTTAGCGAATTGAAACATTTTAATTTCATTTATAAATATATCAAAGCAGTAATTGGAGTTTGCGTATCGTCAAAAAGTAGTAAGATAACAGTGAAAACATTATTAGTACATACATAGAGGTGACCATCTGTAAGTTGCATCAACTTTTTCCTTTTCGCAAATTAAAACAAATTAAACAAACATAATTACCTTAGTCTAATAGACAAAATCAGTTTTTTACTAATTTATATATCCAAAATATTCAAGCAGCAGATCCGTACTCAGAACGTATGAAATCTCCCACAGAAAATTTATTAATTGGAACATGAATACAACCTCCGACGAGGTTTCTGACTACAGAGGCCCCTCTCAAAGTACAGTTACAAATCACCCACAGTCTCAAAGTACTTCTTATACATCCGCTCTCACTCAACAAACATTTCATTGTAGGACTACAGGAAACACATTTTACTGAAAAGAAAATAACTAGATTAAAAACTTAATCAGCTTTCTATAAAAAGAGGGTACACGCAAAGATAGCTAGTGAAGGAGTTGCAATTTACGTAAAAAAGGACGCTGATGTCAACGAAATATCTCTAAAAACAAATTAACAAGCTGTTACAGTCTCTATCAACCTAGAACAAAAAAATTCTATTTGTAATGTGTACATACCCCCCCCCCCCCCAATAAAGAAATTTCAAGTCAAGAACTAACAGATCTTTTCTCTCAAATAACATCTCCAAGTATCATTATTGGAGATTTCAACTGCCACAATACCGAATGGGGATGCAAAACGACTTCCAACAAAGGCAAATTGCTATCATCGATTACATATCTCTGCGGTCTTTGCCTGCTGAACAGTGGGGAAGGCACTAGGCTCAACCCTTGCACTGGAGAGACGGCAGCTTACCTCTTGTAGCCCAAATTTACTAACCGTACTAACTTGGGAAATTTTACCTTTCATTTATAATAGTCATCATGTTCCAATAATTATTAATAACTCCAATCACAGGAATATAACCAATAAAAACATTAGTACAAAATGACACTATAAAAACGCAAATTGGGCACTGTATCAGAAAACAATAGAAGAAAATATAGCAAACTTTGAAATAAAATCGGATATAGAAGAAACAGTTGATAATTTTGCAAATAGCAAAAGAATCAGTAAAAAAATATCACTGATTAAAAATCATCAACCTGTACCATGGTGGAACAAAAACTGCCAAGAAGCGGTTAGAGCAAGTAAACATGCTTACAATGTATGGAAAAAGCACAAAAATCAAAAAAACCTGATCGAATTTAAAAAACAAAAAGCAAGATGTAAATACATAATAAAAAAACGCAAAAAAGAATCGTGGCATGAATTCGTAGCCAGCATTAATGACAACACTCCACCCACAGAAATTTGGAACAAAATTCGACGAGTATCAGGGAAACGCACCATCACAGGAATACGAGCTCTTCAATATCAGAACAAGCTCACATGTGAAAATAAACTAATAGCCAATGTTTTAGCTGAAACTTACAGAGAACACTCTAGCCACTCAAATTTTTGTGCACAATTTCTCGACTTGAAGCAACAACAAGAAAAAGACTTTCCCATAACTATAGATTCAAATGACGATTCTTCATTAAATGCTGAAATCTCTGAAACTGAACTTGAAGACACATTACAAAAAATGAAAAACACAAGTCCAGGACCAGACGAAATCCCTGCAATATTTATCAATAATTTGCCTAGCTGTGCCAAAAGAATTTTATTGGACATCTACAATGTTATTTGGACTGAAAACAAATTTTCGAAAAAATGGAGCCAAGCTACAATCATACTTATATTAAAACAAAACTGATCCAGAATCTTATCGGCCAATATCACTAACATGCGTGATGTGTAAATTATTGGAAAAAATTATAAACCAGCGGTTGGTGTGGTATCTAGAGTATCACAACTATATAGCAATGCAATAATGTGGCTTCAGGCAACAAAGATCTGCGCAAGACAACATAATCGAACTAGAATCTGAAGTACATGAAGCTTTTGTCTCCAATCAATCATGCGTCACAATATTTTTTGACATCCAACCTGCATTTGATGCTGCCTTGCACTATAAAATATTAAAACAATTAACAGAACAGATACAAGGCCATATGCTTTCATTTATCTCCAGTTTTTTAAATAACAGATCCTCCCGAATCAAAGTTAATTGAGAACTATCAAAAAGCTTCTTCCATGAAAATGGTACTCCTCAAGGATCAGTAATTAGTACTACACCTTTCCTCACAGCTATTAATAACATCGTCGATACAGCTACAGCGCCTGTCAAGTACAGATTATACGCAGACGACTTAGTACTTATTGCCAAAGGAAGGAACTTAGAATCAATTTCGTCAATAATTCAAAATCAATTGAATTATATAGAAAACTGGTCAAAAGAAACTGGATTTATGTTCTCAACAGAAAAAACGAAATCTTTTATCTTTTCAAAACACAACAATAATTATCAACCTTGTCTCACACTATACAATAAAAATCACAGTTTCGTACAAACTACAAATTTCTAGGAGTAATATCTGATTCTAAATTAAATTGGAAACATCATATTCTAGAACTCGTGAGAACCTGCAAAAACAACTTAAATATAATCAAAATGTTGAGCAACACAAGTTGGGGATGTGACTCAAGTACTCTTCAGATAATCTATAGAGCAATCATTAGATCTAAAATTGATTGTGGAGCAATTACCTATGGCCCGGCCACAAACACCACTCTCAAACAATTGAGTACCCTCCACAATACTGCCATTTGTTTAGCCATTGGAGCATTTTGTACCAGTCCTACTTCAAGTGTACTATGTGAAGCAGGTGAACTACCTTTACACCATAGAAGACAAGTACTCAGCATGTCTTATGCTACTAATGTTGCAGCAAACTCAGAAATTCAACATACGCCAATACCTTTAAAAATCATTATAGAAATCTGTATCAAAACAAAAAAAAAGCAGCTCCAGCATTTTATGAAAGGATTGCCAATTATTATAACGATTTAGCTATCACCATACCAGTTATATTCTTAGCTAACAACAAACCCAGCACTCCACCCTGGAGTATTGCTAGTCCAAAATGCCACTTTGATCTTTGCAGCTTCAATAAACAAAACACACATCCAGCCCTTATTAAGACCAAATTCTAAAAGATTTTTAATATTTACCCCTCCCTCGTGCAAATCTATACGGATGCATCAAAAACGTCGGAAGGAGTAGGAATAGCAGTGAAAGTCCAAAACGATACTCGTACCAATTACCCAAACTATCATCTGTATCCTCTGCAGAGTTATTTGCAATACTTCAAGCCCTTATACTTATTCAAAGGAGGCCAGAACAAGAGTACTTAATCATTTCCGACTCTCTAACCTCGCTGAAAACTCTCAAAAATATATACTGCCATTGCCCCCTCTCAAAGATGATCAAGCAACAATTCCACTCAATTCGGCATGGCGGAAAAGAGGTTGCATTCATATGGGTACCCTCGCACATAGGAATTCTCGGAAACGAAGAAGCAAACAGGGCAGCACAAGAAGCAATTACAAGTGATAGTGCAGTACGCGAAAACAGAGTGCTTGCGTCAGACTACAAATATCACATTAAAACATAAATTTTTTTTATTGATGCCTCATGTTACCTATTTAAAGCACGCCTCAGCGTGTTTAAATCGAACTTTCAAACACGCGCGTTTTTTAAAGTCCCAACAACAACTCGAGAAACGTAAGTATCAATGACAACTTTTTTAATTAGTTTTTAAATTGTATATTTTCATTGTGAACCAATGTCTTATTTGGTTTTCTCTGCAAAATTTATTTATATATTCATATATACATTGTATCCTTTTAAATATAAATAAACTTTTTGATTATTGATCTGACAGCAGTACCTCGTAACGTCAAATAAAAATAAATACTATTTGACTTTCACGAAACTTGGCTAGGCATCGAGGACGGACTTTCATTTTTTTGTAGTAATAATATAATAATATTTTATGAATTCAAAGTGCACCAATAAAAAAAATAGCGTAAAGTATTCGTTGATAACTGGTCTTTCAAACACTTGCTCTATTTCAAGCACTCAAGCTGCGCCGTCGTGCTCGAAAAATCGCGCGTGTTTGAAAAACCTCTTTATCCACTTATACTTTAATATACTATTTATTTGAATATGAAATATGAATAAAGAAACCTTTCGATTATTGATCTGACAGCAGTACCTCGTAACGTCAAATAAATAGTATATTAAAGTATAAGTGGATAAAGAGGTTTTTCAAACACGCGCGATTTTTCGAGCACGACGGCGCAGCTTGAGTGCTTGAAATAGAGCAAGTGTTTGAAAGACCAGTTATCAACGAATACTTTACGCTATTTTTTTTATTGGTGCACTTTGAATTCATAAAATATTATTATATTATTACTACAAAAAAATGGAAGTCCGTCCTCGATGCCTAGCCAAGTTTCGTGAAAGTCAAATAGTATTTATTGTTATTTGACGTTACGAGGTACTGCTGTCAGATCAATAATCAAAAAGTTTATTTATATTTAAAAGGATACAATGTATATATGAATATATAAATAAATTTTGCAGAAAACACCAAATAAGACATTGGTTCACAATGAAAATATACAATTTAAAAACTAATAAAAAAAGTTGTCATTGATACTTACGGTTCTCAAGTTGTTGTTGTTACCATAGGGACTTTAAAAAACGCGCGTGTTTGAAAGTACGATTTAAACACGCTGAGGCGTGCTTTAAAAAGGTAATATAAGGCATAAAAAAAAAAATACTATTTAGGATGGATTTTCACGAAACTTGGCTGGGCATCGAGGGCGGACTTTTATGAAATGAAAGTTGGCTGGGCATCGAGGACGGACTTCCATTTTTTTTGTAGTAATAATATAATGATAATATTTTATGATTTCAAAGTGCACCAATAAAAAAAATAGCGTAAAGTATTCGTGGATAACTAGTCTTTCAAACAGTTGCTCTATTTCGAGCACTCCGGCTGCGCCGTCGTGCTCGAAAGATCGTGCGTGTTTGAAAGACCTCTTTCTCCACTTATACTTCAATATACTATTATAACAAGTGACAGGCTGAGTGGGATCAATCTAAAGATAAACTGAGACCAATTAAGCCAACGATCAAACCTAAAATTAACACCGTAATGAATAGAAAATGTCAAACTATTGTAGTAAACACAAAATATGACATAAATTTTAAGAACGCCCTATATAGACAGATCCTTTTCAATTCAAATTAATTATTAATTATCGACCTCAACTAAAGTAAATAACACAAACAAAAACAAGGTTATCCAAACATATTAGATTACGAACAGGTCAGGTTTGTTTACCACAAACATAAACAAATATGAATAACTAACCTTTCACGCAAGGTGAAACTGGAGAAATAAAATACGAGAGATTTTGAGGAATCAGGGAGAAACAAAGTATCTCTCCCCCGGTGAGGCTAGTCTATGTATGGACGGGCCCTCACCCTCCAAACAGTAATATTGTGTAGTTTGTGTGACTGGTGATAATCCAAAACGTAAGTTTTAAAACTATTTTATTTTATTGTGCATTTGAACTGCGATATTTTATTTTATTTCTTTGACCTAAACGGATGTCCCAAGATAGGGAAGGAACCCCATAGTATTTTCTGGTCATATCTGGTGTTTCATATATATCAGCGCCCCTCGTTTACTGACAATTGTAAATTGGTATCGTATTCAGCCTATCTATAATATAAGTATTCAGTTTAGGATTTTGATATTAGCTCAAAGGTTATTCATTTTTTTTTACTAAGGGTCATAGTTAATCTATTTTCAGGATTTGGATATTAGCTCAAAGGTTAATTATATTCTGACTAAGGGCCATAGTTAATCTTATTTTAGGATTTTGCTAATAGCACAACGTTTATTTATGTTTTACTAAGGGTCATAGTTAATCCTATTCGGATAATAACCTAGAAATAATTATACTTCACTAGGGATCTTAGAAAATCCTGTCTTCATAAATGATTTTCTGAACTTTGTTTGATATGAAGAGGAATTTCTATAGTTTATTGCTTCACTCTCTGCGAGAAGTGAAATTTTACGCTAGAACGAGGGGGTAAGAAGATATATATATATATATATATATATATATATATATATATATATATATCAGTTGTTAGCCTTTCATGTATGGAGGGTAGGTTACGTAGGCTATCCTAGGAACCAGGAGAAAGCCACATTGAAATATTCTTTAACAACGAAACGTATGTATAGTGTTATATTAAATTCTTCCTTTCTTTATTTTATTTTGTAATATATGTTTTACGTATTTTAACCTCACTATTTATTGCCATAACTGCATCCTCACCCCCCCCCTTCCGTGCCCGTCAGGTAGGAAGGACCTGCACTACGAACTCGGGCTTGGCACCCTGTATAAGCCCAAGGGGCCCCACGACGAGCTCGATCGCTCGAGCCTGGAACAACCCCTCCCTCGAGGTAACCCCGCAGGGAGAGTTCCTGGTTCTACAATTTTTGTGCCGCAAGGCACTGGTGACAGCACGCTGCAACGATCTTTGAAGGATGGAACAAAAAAAATAATAAATAAACAAATTCACTACACCGTCTGACAGCGGATAACCAAACGCCAATTTAGAACATAGGAAAAACAATTTATTACACTGGTGACAGGGGTTTTCAAATCTACAATTTATTACATTGGTGAAATTCCAGGACAATTCATTACACTATGTTAACACGCCTCAGAATTCGTCACACTCGGTTTACTCACCAACATTTAATCACAAAATCTGATTCGCCAGTGTGTGATTTATGTAGAGTTTATGTAACTGTTGAACACTGTCTTATAGAATGCCCAAAGTATGAACAAAATCGTCAAGCGCACGAACTACCGAACGGTTCAAACAGTATGTTGAATAACACCTTGTTGAATGTAATTCACTTCTTAAAGGAGATCAATCTTTACAATCTAATTTAAATTGCAAACATTTCTAAAAATAACAGTACCGTTAAAGCGCTAATAACCCTAGTAGTTGATGCGCTTAAAAAAAGCAGTAATGTATGAGATATACGTTTTTAAAAAAACTTTTTAAATTTTTCTGAAAAT
Source organism: Galeruca laticollis (assembly GCA_963921935.1). Taxonomy (NCBI): domain Eukaryota; kingdom Metazoa; phylum Arthropoda; class Insecta; order Coleoptera; family Chrysomelidae; genus Galeruca; species Galeruca laticollis. The sequence goes on along the minus strand of OY998175.1, from coordinate 91,238,620 downwards.
TTTTGCCCGCAGTTATTGTTCATTGGTGCCTTCCAACTATTTTCATAAATCTTTCGGCGCTACGATGATCAAAAATCATCCAACATTGGGGGTTACCTTCTATTAACCCTACACTGCCTAATGTATCAAATCAGATACAACCATGTCTTTTCTCATATATTATCGCTGATGATTATTTTTCAGTCTACTACGAACCGTATCAGATCCACTACAACTTTATTGAACAGGTCTATACGGTCGAAAATTGCTCTCAACCGGCTAGTTTGTTTATGTTTGAACAGTAGCACGTGGTTGCATTACTTGTGCAGATTAGTCTCCGCTTTTGTTTTGCGTTTGTGAGCCGTAGAAATATTCTTAGAGGTTTTCTTTGTGGCAAATAGAAGTAGTTTATGTTTCAATTTATTGTATTTTGACTTTCGTTTATGCAAGCAGAAATTTTTGTTGTAAAATATGGTCTTATCAAATTTGCTACATAATGTAAAACGTTCAAGTTTTTTTTTAAATTTTTAGATGTCAAATCGGCAAAAATGGAAAATTCCACTTTCTCAAAATGAATTGGATTATGCTATAGCTCAATTATCCGATAGTGAGGATGATTTGGAGTTAGATTCGGATGATGATCTGGGTGACATTACTCTTGAACAAATTGACGCCATTGAAATAGATGAACTACCAATAGAGCTTGAAGATGGTACTTTTGTTTTTCCTGGTACGGATGTTCAGCAGGAAAATCAAGTTCAACAGAGTCCTGAAATATCAAATGAAACTCCAGAACATGTTCCAAAACAAGAGATAGGTAATTTGAAAAAGAAATGCTTCAATCTATTATGGCGTAAGCAAAATCTTGTTTTGAGTGAAGAAAGTTTATCATTTCGAGGAAACACAACACTTCCTTCTTTAATAAACAATCTTGAAACAACATTCCAGTTTTTTAAATATTTTTTTGGTGACGATTTATTGAATAAATTGCAAACCAGCCATGTTATCTGCAGCTGATATAAAGCAGTTTCTAGGAGTTTGCATTTACATGTCAGTCGTACATATGCCCAATGTACGAAGCTACTTGTCAACAAAATTAGGTTTCCCCCAAATCAAGGAAACTATTAGTCAAAAAACCTACACTTCAATTATAACAACACGATGTTGCCTCGATAAAATTCAGACCGGGATAGGTTACACAAGCTAAGACCTATTATAGATGCGGTAAATGCCAGATTCCAGTCAGTACCTTTAGATAAATGTCTGCCAGTTGACGAGCAGCTTTGTACTACCAAAGCAAGCCATCATTTAAAACAATACCTTCCAGCAAAACCCCACAAGTGGGGGTTAAAAACTGTATGTTTTATGCGGAAGTGATGGCTTTTCATATAATTTTGAAATATATACGGGGGACGAAAATAATTAAAAATTTCGCTTGGATAGCGAACCCGACCTAGGTTCTAGTGCGAATATTGTCGTGAGACTGTAGAATTGTTTCTCCAAATCAAAACTATAGAGTCTATTTTGACAACTTCTATAGATTGGTTCCCCTGCTCGCATATTTAGGTAGTAAGGGTATTTACTCGCTGGGCACAGTGCGACGTCCAAGGATTCCAAATTCCAAATTACCGACTTATGCAGAGTTGGAAAAAAAAGTCAGGAGTACTTCAGGAGAATTCGTTTGTAATGTTGAAGGAGTTGACATATTCTCAGTAATATGGTTAGATAATAAACCGGTTACTTTTCTATCAACATTTACAGACAAAATACCCCTGAGGTTAGACGATGGGACAGGAAATAAAAAAATACGTACATATTGAGTGTCCCAGTTTAGTTCCAGACTATAATGCCCACATGGGAGGGGTAGATGCCATGGACAGCTTCGTTGGAAGGTACAAAATTGAAATAAGGACAAAAAAATGGTACATAAGACTTTTCACCACCTGATTGATATGACACTTGTCAATACATGGCTGCTTTATAGACGGGCACATGCCGACATAAAAAAGTTAATGTCACAGGTTGATGTTCGACTAGAAATAGCAGAATGCCTTTATAAGCACCGACTCCATGGATCATTGGCCAATATACGATAAAACTAGACAACGATGTAAATTTCCTTCCTGTTCTTTGCTTTTCTTACATTAGATGCTCTAAATTAGGCATACATTTATGTTTAAATAAGAACCACAACGGTTTTGTTTCTTTTCATAACGGATAATATTTTTATGCAGTTATGCTCAATGTATCAGATCTGATAATACTATATTTTTCACTATAATTAATAAAAAAATTAGATTCTATTTTTTTATTAGTTTTCTCTTCATCCTTAGAGCATAACAAGCCCACAACACACTTTTTTATTAAATTTTAAAAAGTTGAGCAGTGTAGGGTTAATATACATATAATTTACGTTACTCTGCTCCAGCCCATCTCGAGTACTTCTGACATAATGGCACGCGGCAAGATCAGTATTGATAAAATAAGCAATTACCTAAGGAAAGCATATTCTAATATAAATTCCAGCATTTACAGCGTGATTTTGAACTATGCTAACGTAAGCTGTGGAAACTTCTGAAATTGCTTACCAGACTAAAGCTTTGTTAGAAAATTTTACTTCTTGTGGACATTCCCTATTTTTCAATGTGATAGCGTAAAATACTTCTCATCAATTATGATCACTTCATGATACTTAAACTATTTAAAGTAGATTGATAGTTAATTGGGAAAAATGCAGTTTTCTTGAGAACATGTTTTAATACAAAATTATTACATCATCTTCGGTGGATCAGGAAATTTGTTTCAATACCTTTATCACAAGAAGACGTTGAATCATTTGTTTCTATTTTCAGAATCATTTAATAGTTCAAAAATGTTAACAGCAATCTGACACGAAGCTGAAACTTGGTTTAATGTTGTATCGTCCGACTACGGTTTTGACATTTAAATAAACGAAAAATAAACTACTCTAAAGTTTTCTATGATATATTTAATAATTCGTAATATTTATATTGCTAAAATTAATGATATGTTTGTACGGACTCTTTTCTTTTGGCAAAGTATTCGTAATATCGATTTTGACATTTAAATCATTTTCAAATAAAAGAAAGAAGAATACACTACAAAAAAACCTTACATTATATTTAGATAGGTTAGTTAGATATTTCTGTCAAAATCAGAAGACTCAAAGTATTAGATTTTAGCTCGAGGTTATGTTGTCTCCCGACGCGAAGCGGAGGAAGACAAAAAACCGATAGCTAAAATCTAATATTTTTCCCGTGTAGAATACACTATTTTTTTCTGATAGGAAAAAGACGATTTAATAGTGAAAGAACATATTACAATATATTAAAGTCAGAATGTTATCAATATGAAATTTGAATTTTTAAACTAGTAAGCTGTTGTAGTTACAGCGACAATTAGACCTGCGTTGCTAAGGAAAACTTCAAAGTAATCAAATATATGTCAATTTAATTCGGTGATTTGATTGAAAAATTGCGAACTCAGTGATTGTTCAGTAGTTATTTTGGAAAATATAAAGTTAAAAAATGTCTGATTCCGAGTTTTCTCTGACTCCACCGGAGTTGATAGAAGCAGCGCAAGTAGCGTCACGAAAATTATTGCCATCTAAATCGCGGAAAATTTATGAAACCGCGTATTCAAGATTTAAGGAATGGAAAATGAAAAAGACATGTAGTTCTTTCTCGGAGACAGTGTTATTGGCTTATTTTTCGGAACTGGCACAACAACAAAAGCCATCAACAGTGTGGTCGAATTATTCAATGATTAAAAGTATGTTACGATCCAATAATAATGTAGACATTTCAAAATATTTCAAACTAATTACGTTTCTAAAACAAAATGGGAAAAGTTACAAGCCCAAGAAAGCTGCGATTTTTACGAGTACACAAATTAGTGATTTTTTAAATAATGCACCCGATGAAGTTTATTTAGTGGCCAAGGTTGTTGTTGTATTTGGGATAGCAGGAGTTTGTCGAATTTGTGAAATCAGTCAGGTAACATTAGATTATATTGAAGATTCGGGAAAGTTATTAATTGTGAAACAGAGGCAAACAAAGAATGATGTAAACAGGAGATTTGTAGTTACGGAAGAATATATTAAATATTACCAAATGTACATAGCCCTTCTTCCAGCAGCAGCAAGGGAGCGCCGCCTGTTTTATGCATATCGCAATGGAAAATGTATCAATCAGGTTGTGGGTAAAAATCAGTTTTATAAGGTATCTGAAACAGTAGCTAATTTTCTTCAACTTGAAAATGCTAACTCATATACAGGTCATTCATTTCGAACATCGTCTGCTACACTTTTAGTTGAATCTGGGGGAGACTTGATAACACTAAAGAAACATGGCGGTTGGAAGTCATCAACGGTCGCTGAAAGGTATGTTGATGAATCGGTGGCATACAGAACAAAAATTGCTAATAAAGTGTTCAGAACGTGTGGCAGTTCTGAAATAACACCCGATTTGCGGCCAGGTACATCAACAGCAGTTGTGTCCATGTCAGAGAAAAATATTATTTCAACACAAGAAAATTCGTCTGATGTACCGAATAGTTCAAGGAACATGTCATTCATGCAATGCATATTTAATAATTGAACTTTTGATATAAAGGAAATGTAACTTATTTTCAATAAAATATTCTAAAATCAAATATCTTCCTTTATATATATGTATATGTCGGCGTCAATCAATGAAATCCGTCATTCCTTGAAATGCCTAGTCATTTCACGTATTGCCGGCGAACAGAGTAACTCAACTTTTGGTACACCGTTAGCCTAATAGTTCGAGGCATTCCCTGTCATGACGGAATTATTTCAGTCAAGCGCTGTAACTGGCTAAATTATTTAAGCTACCCTGTTTGCCGGGTTTAGTCAATCATTGTAATTAGGACAGTGCTGCCAGTAGTACATGAAAAGTTATTAAATATTAAATTGTAAACATAAACTCATTTATTGTCAGTATGTATATCAGGGCAAATGTTTAGACGAATAACAAAAAATAAAATATGCTCCGCGATTAAATTCGCCTATCTTAAGTATACATACTATAAAAAAATCATAGAACGAACTAATAGGAACAAAACAAAATAATAGCTAGCTTACCTACAAAAATATAATAATATTGTTTATTATTTATTAGCGCAAGGTGCGCTCCTATAACACCTTGAATTACAAAAAACTTTTTTTCTTACACAGACATATCTGTTTGACAAACATTGTTTTTTCGCTGGTTTACATGAACACTTAAGATATCTTTGACCTCCGGAAAGTGAGAGCGACTGCACAGCTTCTCGTACCGATACAAATTTTCAGGAATGTCATCTACTTGAAGAAATGCCTCTTTGGTTTCCATTGGATCAGGTCGATTAAATAATGATTTTCTTCGACCAGCTAGACATCCGACTTGATAGACTCCATTTTTGTAATCCGTTAGAACACACATAAAATTTTGCAGGTCAGAAGGACCTTTATCAATTTTATCAATAGGTAAAAGAACGCACGAGCCTATATTTATTGGTGGTAGTTTCCTGGACGCATTTGTAAGCATTTTTTCTGCTGCTTGCTTTTGGCCCCGGCTTGCATCATATCTGTTTTCTTCAATTATTGCTGTACTTTGACATCATATACAATTACCTCCATCTTTAGGGCATGTAATGCATAACGTAATTTCTTCTTGACTAAATATTTTTTTTGTATTTTCATTGGTCATCTCTTGATCTTCAGCATTCAAGTCAACAATATCCTCGACAACATTCTTGTAACCATCAAACATTTCGTCCATGCCATTTGGTTCTACTATTTCATTAGATTGTGACTCTTCTTACAGGTTTCCATTCTCCATATGTTCTTGTTCTAACGCAAGTCATCTTCATTTTTCACTCTATCCAGTAAGTCTCTAGGTAGATTCATAGAAGCAAATCCAGCTTTAGGGGCAACTGCAAATAATGCTTTGTATGGGGAACATCTAATTACTTTGTGGTAGGAACTATCCTTCTCAAACTGTACGAAATAACAGCCCAGTTACCAATTTTTTTATGTATGGTCGTGCATCCATGCTATAAGCATATTTTCCACATCTTGATTGCTTCTCTCTATGCTTCCCTGCGATTGTGGATGCCTTGGTCGACCATGAAGAATTTTTAAAGATGTCCAAATTCTCACCATTTCCGATATCACAGATGCCGTACATTCTCGACCATTGTCGCTTTGGAGTATACTAGGTGCACCAATTTCCAAAGATATTTTCAGCAATTCGCTTACTACCTCATTCGCAGTTTTTGTTTTAAGAGGACGTAAAAATAAAAATTTTGTTAGGTGAACTTGATAATGAAGCAACCAACGGTACTCATTGTCTGGGCAGGATTGAAAATCCATAAGATCAACTTATCCTCTAGAGTTATTTTATCCCGACCGCCATGACAAACATTAATGTGTGCTTCATAAGCAACATCAAATATTTTTTCATAAGAAACCACGAAAACATACTTTCCTTCTTCATGTTTGCCTTTTTTGATTACTATTTTTTTTCTGCCATTTCCAACACGTCATATAAAGATAAAATGTAATACTGTCTTTTTTTCCCAGAAGTTTGTTTAGCCTGCAGAATTTCTGTAGCAACCTAAAATAAAAAAAATAAAACGCAAGATCAGTTTTATAATTAAAATCTACATGCTCAAAAACCAATACTAAAGCACACAATAAAATCACTCTTTCCCCAAGCAAATGAATAATCATGTTAAACAGTTTGCGAATTTCAAGTGATTTGTAGGCTGCAATAATTTGACGTTTTGTTTGAAATCCTAATGAATTTACTTACCTCCGTCAATTCCGCAATATTCCAATGTTTTTTCTTGTTTCGATTGGAGTCATAGTTATCAAACTTCCTGTGAAACAACTCTGAATTCTCCGACATTTCAGTTTTCACAAAAAGAACACAACACAACAATTAGCAGCGTTCGACCGAACCCGGCAAATAGGGTAACTTAGATCATTTAGCTAGTTACAGCGTTTCACTGAAATAACTCCGTCATCACAGGGAATGCCTGAAACTATTAGGCAAACGGTGTACCAAAAGTTAAGTTACGCTGTTTGCCGGCAATACGTGAAATGACTAGGCATTTCAGGAAATGACGGATTTCACTGATTGACGCCGATATATATATATATATATATATTATTGTGAAAAAATAATGCTACACCCTGTATATCAAATAATGAAGAATTAAGATTATGTATTGTAATCTAAAAGAATTTTTTTAAGTCAAAAATTTTTTTTAAACATTTGAATGGAGACAATCTGTACGATCCACTATTCGATAGAGAAGACATACAGAAAGGACAGACTGTATAATGTAGGGATAATTGCGAATAGGTGTGATAAACAATTTATATGAAATAAATTACCTAACGAAACTTTTATCAAAGAGATCAAGTATCAAAATTTGTTCATAATAAGAAACTAATAATGCTTTATTCTGTAAAGTCAAGCTAATCTCGTAATATTTGTTGATTAAGACATTAAAATGAGATAGTGTAGATGTTTAGACATAACAGAGCAGGAAAATATAAAATAATGTGAATTTCAGAGAACATGACTTATAAAGAAAACGAATTTTCATTTTGCATACATATTTAAAGGTAACAGCTGTCATCTATCAAAACATTATGAATATTCATTTGACATACATACTTAGAGGTTAGGAAATGTCATTTTAACAATACTAAGAAATATTATTGAATGAAAATAATATAGGAAGTCTAAGCAATTAAAAACCTTAGGATATAATATCATGATATAATGGATGAACATTTCACTGGTTGAAATGAAGAATTTGAGTTATAAAATAAATAGTCAAATTTGATTGGTTAATAAACATTTAAAAAAGATCACATCGGCGACAACTGTGTTGCTAACGAAAAAAAAATCAGAATGTAAAAAAGTTGTTGATTATGGGGGCTATTGACTAGTAGGTTTTCTTTTTGGGAAGAGATTTTTGGAGCAGCAAAATTTTTTGGTAGAGTAAATCAATTGAAATCATTTGGAAGACAAAATTTGACTATAGAATTTAAAACAAATACATTATACTTACAAGAGATATATCAGTGTAAGTAGTTTAGTTTATATTAATAATTAAAAAAGGAATTGTTGAATGTTGTAAAACACTAATCATGAATTTGATTTTATAATATGGTGTCTTGTGTCTGGTGGAAGTAAAATAGCCAAAATAGTTTTCGAAAAACATTGAATAGTGGAATTTGTGTGAGCTGTTTGGACTTTGAAAGAAATACAGCATCGATTCCTGTTCTGGTAGAAGCAGAATGCCAACAGGGAGGTTTTCCAGGAGGAGAATCTGGAACAAATAAAGGTGAACAAACAGAAATCGTGAAGTTAATAAGGTAGTACAAGTTAATTTATTAATGTATTAAGAGGTCAAGCGTACTTACTAATTTGTAAAAAAAAAACTAAAATTTTGTGATGCATAGACGCTGTTAAGAGTGTATTTCGCCGTTTTCTGAAAGTCAAATGTTTATGAAATTATATAACTGTATTTTAATATTATAATAATATCTCACCAGAGTGCGTGTGATTTGTATGAAAGAGTCATCCTTTTAGATAGTTGATTTTCTTAAAAAAAACACTTGTAAAAGTGTAGTGTATTTATTTTCATTAAATTAAATATTGTTTTTCCTTTTGAAGAACGTTTTTTTAAATTACTTGAGTTAATCATTTCATCTGGTGACTTGTGCACCATCTACTTACCACAGGCAGAAGCTCTGAATGAAATCGATTGAACTATGCAGATATTTTTTAAGTAGGACAGGACCGTATTTAATTTGAAATCATTAAAAAAGTAACATATTCTGATTAACAAATTTATTTTTAAAATTATAAAGCATTTATTAACTTTGGCGCTAACATATATAAAATTATAAAATCATTTTATTTAAAATACTTGAACTCTACCCTGAGATGAGAAGTTTTCATGTTGGTTAAATAAACTGTTTATCATACATATTAAATCCACAACATACCGGGCAAATTAAATTCCCATATAAAATAAACTATAATAAAATGTCACCGCAACGTGGGGCTATTATAGAAATTTTGTAAGTAATAATAAAAAGCATTGTAATAATTTTTTTTGACTTTATTAAAAGAATTTAAATACATAAAATGGAACGGAAAATGACATTAAGAGACGGAAAGCAGGTAGGAGTCGAAAGTAGATCCGATGAGGAAAGAGAAGAAAGGAGCAATGGTAGAGGAGATTTTCAGGTACAATACTTGGAACAGGGGAGAGAAAATTTGGAAGAAAATATTGCAGAACAAGGACAGGAAGAAGAAGATTTACCATTGTCAGAAGAAACAGGACAAGAGAATAAACCAGAATCAAAAGAGAGAAGGGGAAATACAGCTAGTAATGACCAATTAATACAACTTTTGATGAATATGAGAGAAGAAATGAATACAAAATTGGACCAGAATAGAGAAGATTTGAATACAAAAATGGATCAAAATAGGGAAGAAATGAAACAGGATATGAATAGAAATAAGGAAGAAATAAAACAAGAAATGAATATTAAGATGGACCAGAATAAGGAAGAAATGAATATTAAAATGGACCAAAATAAGGAAGAATTAAAAAAAGAAATGAATATTAAGATGGACCAGAACAAAGAAGAAATTAAACAAACTAAGGAACTGATAATAAAATTGATGGATGAAAAATTGGGACACGTTGAGAAGAAACTAGAAGAATCAAACATATACATGGAGAATAAAATTGAAGACACTAAACAGGAAATGAGAGGAGAAGTGATTGGACGTATAATGGAAATAGAAAATTTACAAATCAACAGAATTAAGGAAATAGAGGAGAAAGAAAAGGATTTCAAAGGAGAAATTCAAAGAGAAATAAATGAAATCAAAATGGGAGTTCAGGACACTCAGGAAAGAATGGGAAACCTAGAAGGAAAATGGGACAGAACCCTTACCGAATTTCAAAAAAATGGAAAGAAGCTATGTGAAGTAAATAAGTCTATAATACAAAAGATTGAATTGAAGGATGGGAAAGAAGTTGAAATGCAATTACTGTTAGTGAATAATTTGGAAACAGACATAGTAATAGGAATTGATGAATTAACAAAGTTTAAAGCAAGAATTGATTTTAAAAAGATGGAGATTGAATTAAATGGTAATAGAATTGAATTTGAAGAAGAAAATATAGAAGAATTGGAAGTTGAAGAGGATAATAAGAAGTTATGGGAATATAGAAAGGATTGGAAATATGGAAGTATTGGCAATAGGAGAGGATAATAGGAAGTTATGGAATATAAAGAGGAGTGGAAATATGGAAGAATTGGAATTTGAAGAGGATAATAGGAAGTTATGGAATATGGAGAGGGATGAAATAATGGAAGAATTGGAATTAGTATGTGGAAATAAGGAATATGCTGAGAAAGTGAAGAATTTAATAATTAAGTATAAAGGATTGATTGGAAAAGAAATGAGAATGGCAAAGAACTATGTGCATAAAATGGAAGTTAGAGGAATAGAGAATTTCAGAGTAAGAACATATCCCATACCTTACAAGTATAGAAAAGAGGTTGAATCAGAGATACAAAATATGCTAAAGGATGGTATTATAGAGAGATGTAACACAAGAAATATAAATTAATAAATTGTACCGATATAAGAGACTCTGAGAAATGTAGAAGTAATAAGTCGCATAACGAACATTAAAGAATTTTCAAAAATGGATTTATAACATGATTTTTTTTTAAACTAATTCCTTTGGATGAAACTTGTAAATGAAACATGTACCTAAAAATAAAATAAGAATTTGTATACATATTTAATTATGATATTGTAAATAGATTTAAAACTATTTGAAGAGGATACTGCAACACAGGATTCCAAAATCATATTTATAACAGCAACCCGAAATAAAAAGAAATGTATTATTAGTAAAATTGAAAGACAATCCTAGAATATAGTACTTGAAGTAAAATTTGCGTTCATAAAATTTTTCTTAGAATAAAAAATTTGATAAACGCAAAATTTAGGGGATGTTATTGTGAAAAAATAATGCTACACCCTGTATATCAAATAATGAAGAATTAAGATTATGTATTGTAATCTAAAAGAATTTTTTTAAGTCAAAAATTTTTTTTAAACATTTGAATGGAGACAATCTGTACGATCCACTATTCGATAGAGAAGACATACAGAAAGGACAGACTGTATAATGTAGGGATAATTGCGAATAGGTGTGATAAACAATTTATATGAAATAAATTACCTAACGAAACTTTTATCAAAGAGATCAAGTATCAAAATTTGTTCATAATAAGAAACTAATAATGCTTTATTCTGTAAAGTCAAGCTAATCTCGTAATATTTGTTGATTAAGACATTAAAATGAGATAGTGTAGATGTTTAGACATAACAGAGCAGGAAAATATAAAATAATGTGAATTTCAGAGAACATGACTTATAAAGAAAACGAATTTTCATTTTGCATACATATTTAAAGGTAACAGCTGTCATCTATCAAAACATTATGAATATTCATTTGACATACATACTTAGAGGTTAGGAAATGTCATTTTAACAATACTAAGAAATATTATTGAATGAAAATAATATAGGAAGTCTAAGCAATTAAAAACCTTAGGATATAATATCATGATATAATGGATGAACATTTCACTGGTTGAAATGAAGAATTTGAGTTATAAAATAAATAGTCAAATTTGATTGGTTAATAAACATTTAAAAAAGATCACATCGGCGACAACTGTGTTGCTAACGAAAAAAAAATCAGAATGTAAAAAAGTTGTTGATTATGGGGGCTATTGACTAGTAGGTTTTCTTTTTGGGAAGAGATTTTTGGAGCAGCAAAATTTTTTGGTAGAGTAAATCAATTGAAATCATTTGGAAGACAAAATTTGACTATAGAATTTAAAACAAATACATTATACTTACAAGAGATATATCAGTGTAAGTAGTTTAGTTTATATTAATAATTAAAAAAGGAATTGTTGAATGTTGTAAAACACTAATCATGAATTTGATTTTATAATATGGTGTCTTGTGTCTGGTGGAAGTAAAATAGCCAAAATAGTTTTCGAAAAACATTGAATAGTGGAATTTGTGTGAGCTGTTTGGACTTTGAAAGAAATACAGCATCGATTCCTGTTCTGGTAGAAGCAGAATGCCAACAGGGAGGTTTTCCAGGAGGAGAATCTGGAACAAATAAAGGTGAACAAACAGAAATCGTGAAGTTAATAAGGTAGTACAAGTTAATTTATTAATGTATTAAGAGGTCAAGCGTACTTACTAATTTGTAAAAAAAAAACTAAAATTTTGTGATGCATAGACGCTGTTAAGAGTGTATTTCGCCGTTTTCTGAAAGTCAAATGTTTATGAAATTATATAACTGTATTTTAATATTATAATAATATCTCACCAGAGTGCGTGTGATTTGTATGAAAGAGTCATCCTTTTAGATAGTTGATTTTCTTAAAAAAAACACTTGTAAAAGTGTAGTGTATTTATTTTCATTAAATTAAATATTGTTTTTCCTTTTGAAGAACGTTTTTTTAAATTACTTGAGTTAATCATTTCATCTGGTGACTTGTGCACCATCTACTTACCACAGGCAGAAGCTCTGAATGAAATCGATTGAACTATGCAGATATTTTTTAAGTAGGACAGGACCGTATTTAATTTGAAATCATTAAAAAAGTAACATATTCTGATTAACAAATTTATTTTTAAAATTATAAAGCATTTATTAACTTTGGCGCTAACATATATAAAATTATAAAATCATTTTATTTAAAATACTTGAACTCTACCCTGAGATGAGAAGTTTTCATGTTGGTTAAATAAACTGTTTATCATACATATTAAATCCACAACATACCGGGCAAATTAAATTCCCATATAAAATAAACTATAATAATATATATATATATATATATATATATATATATATATATATATATATATATATATATATATATATATATATAACAAGATGTACGAATAGTGCGTGACATATGAACAATAAGCAACGAATAGATTAGTGGGTAGCCCCTTCTTCTATTTGCGTGCAATACCCACTAATCTATTCGTTGTTTATTATATATATATATATATATATATATATATTTAGTTAACATACAAGGTAGGCTCTTCCCATGTTAAATCTGAGGTATAAGTGAGCTCCGCGGTACAATGGGCTCCGATATACGGAGCCCAGTTTACCAAGTTCTAAAAAAAGCATCAGCTACCTTATATTTATGTCTAGATTGATTTGGCATAGTTTTTAGAAGGAGCTAATTTTGGCCGTTTTCGTGAATTTGTATATTTTTGTAGTGCGCGTGTATATTTCTAGATGGCGATATGGTGAGAACTTGATATACATTTTATGTTATATTTCTAGGTCAAAGTAGGATCCGATAACTTTGGCACCACTGCAGTTGAGTACCCCATCACTGTAGCGGTCAGAGTGAGCTCCTTCTAGTATTATTCTACTAAATTGGTAAAGATTTACATCATCGGTTATTTCTTGTTACAGTTAAAGTATTATTCAAGTGAATCAAAGCTATGAGTCTATTTTTAAATATATATTTAGGAATGAGATACGTATACCATGCAAGGGCTCTCAAGTAATTTGACATTTTAAACGGTTCGGTAACAGGAGCTTTGGAGTTGGCTGTTTTTTGTTTTAGATATGAATGCAAATTATAATTACTCTAATTCATTTAGATAACATAACTCTGTCATTTTGAATCTTGAAAGTAATTTTAATAAAAATATTCAAAACGTTTCAATTACATTGTAGATCTTATTGACTCGAGGTTATAACAATTTTTATTATATTGTAAATAGAAAGTGTGAAATTAATAATCTACTTTTTCTTTTTGAATTTAAAAATGGCTGAGTTCAATTAGGCATATAGATTTTTGTTTTTTTTTCATTATGTTCATAGATTATATCTACCGGCTTTAATTTTATGGCAAGATAGAGTGAATGAATATAACCAAATATTACGTTAATTACATATAGAAACTGTTGGACTATACCAAAGAAGAGGGACAATTACCTAAGCTGAAGCCTTCGGATATCCTAAAAATTTTCTAGGAAATACTCTAGTTTCTCAGACTTTCCTCAGGAACTAAGTAGAAAAAAGGAGGCACAGTGAATGTCACCCCAGTAAACATTCATACATACACGATACCAAAAATTATTCACTAAATATATCTATTTTGTGTTCTAACTGAGCTAGAGTTTTTTGCCAACTCCAGCTTTTATTTCTTGTACACATACGATGTAAACATCAAAATTCTTTTACGCGATTTTCGTTTTCTTCAAATGATATTCATGCCATGCCATTTTAAGTTGGCGTCATGAAATTATGAGAGTTTTAAGTGTCCAAACACAACAAAAATTCAAGTTGTTTATAAATACCATAACAAACATTATACTTGTCCAGCCACAGTATATTTTAAGAGCTAAAAACTTATCATGCTCCGCTACACTGATTCTTAAAATGGGAAATACTAAGAACAAATTATTTATTTCTGAAGGTAAGCATCTAAATTATAGCATGATCTTGATAAACACTCTTCTGTTTTTGTTATTTCGACATAATTTTGGGATAAATAATCTAATTAAAAATAGAGAGCTTCCGCTCGAGGGCTTTGATAAATTGACTATCAATATAACATTCCATTGACCAATGAAATTTCATAAATTTTAAATCAAACCAATCGGAAATAATTAATAGCGACTATTGCACTTGAGCAACTATTAGCGACTACAGAAATAGTAACTTTCATTTGGAAACGTTGAATATAACTTCAAATGATTCTGACAATTTTTGCAGTAATTAAATTGTCATATCATAATAAAATTTGTCCACGGCTGTTTGATAATTGATAATGTTTACATTTTACGTGTGGAGCTTCCTAAGAATGATGACGTTCATTATTAACTAGTCAATAATAAGTATTGATAATCAACAAACCCCAGACAGGCCGTCGCAGGGCGAGCTCCAGCGATTACAATACAGCTGATAGCTAGTAGTTTAATTATTATACTGAATTAAAATTACCAGAAAGTTTAATATGAAAAACGAATCAGACGGTAAAATGAATGTTACACCCCCGAACATAAGGGAAACAGCACAAATATGTAGACTCATTAGCTTGTACCCGCGACTTCGTCGACGTAGATGGTCAAATTAAATATTATGCTGATATGTAACTTATATTGGTGCAAAAATTTCGTTGTTTTTTTTTAATTCAAACAAATTCAATATTTAAAACTAAACAAAGTGGAATTTTATTATTATATATTATTGTGAAGTTAAATACATTTTTGCAATCATACATATCCACACAAGTAGTAGTGTGTGCGCAACATAAATTTAGTTCAGCTCGTAAGTTTAGAAAACTCCAAAACTGTGTACTTTTTTCAACTTTACTACTCGATATCTAGCAAACTAGGGTGAATATAAGATACCAAAGGCCCAAAAAATGGACGCCTCTTTGCATAAAACAGCGCGATATCTTTTCAGTATATATAGCAGTTATTTCGGGCTCCAGTGGAGTACAAACATGTACTTTACAAGGCACGTGGTTAGAAACAATTATTGTATAATTGTTATCTGTATTGTGTGAGAATGTCCACGATGACGTTTCGATTTACGAGATTATTAAATTTGGCTTTAAATCGGGTTCCAGATTGTAAGTATTTTTACAAAGTGTGTGATGACAAATAATGTTTATATTATTACTTTTAGAAAATAAGTCAATTTTTCTGAAACATCTTCACATTGTTCTCAAGCTAATCAAAAGCCATCATATAACACATCCACAAAGTTTTTGAGAAAGTATTATTTTTGTGGAATATTGAAGTACCATATAAAATCTGCTATTACAAAGCTGGTCAGAATTAAATACATTGATAAAATATTCAATGAAAAACAAAATATTTTACTACTTAAAACTTTTCCATATCGAGTCTACAACTAAGATAGGACGGCTGGCTGTATATGAAGAACCGATAATCGTTGATAGAGAAATTACTGAAAATTGGATTTAAATCAAAGTATTATGTATTATGGAATATCAACAATACCTCTGTTGCTATCATCAATCAATTCTAAATTATTTTGAATAAAAATTCCTCAAATAATTGGTGTACGGAAGGACAAAATAAATGAATGATCATAACCCGTTTATTTCAATAGAATTTGACAAAATTGGTCGAATATTTTACCAAATGAATAACAAATCGGATAGTTTCAAATCTCTTTACGGAGATATCCAACAATTTCATCATTTCATTCCAAAAGGTTTAACAAGGTATTTAATTTCTATAGTGATAAAGTGAAACAGAATTTTAATTTTTCTTACGACCACGAGATACTTTTAACAAATTATGTTGCATCTGTATATGCTTTTTATGGCGTGTTCCATTTAGAATTGTCCATATGGTAACTGGAGGTACCTATACCTCCTTACCGATACCCTGATAGTTTTATTATAAATATTATAAAACGATTTAATCACGTTGTTTCGACACCTTCCAATATTTTTGTGCGTACTTGGCAAACCATTCACATAACGTATGGTCCTAAAGTTTTTGAAATTTTTTTTAAATTATTTATTTTTGTACCCAATGTCCTTTAATCAAGTTGCCATGGAAACTAAAACGTCACACGTAATCAAGTTTGATTATGACAGTTTAGTTTTGCAAATCGATTGTAGCAAAATGTCTTACAAATTAGATATTCGTCAGGGCATTTACAATCTAGTTGGACGAATACCTAAGCATGATATTGTTGCAATCTACCAAGAGCAAAATATAAGTAAGTCAACCATTTACAACACTATAAGGAATTGTGAAGAGGGTATACCATGCATTAATTTACCCAAAAGCGGTAGACCAAGAATTTTGAGTGTAAGAAGAGAAAGAAGACTGATGGAAGCTGCTAAAGACAAAGTTGGAGTTTCTCAGAGAAAATTTGCCCGGAGATTTGGTTTTTCGAAAACCACTGTATTATAAACAATTGATCGCACAAACTTAGTATTTAGGAAAAGAAGAAAGGTACCAAAATACACCGCAGACCAGCTAAAAAGAATTCCGCGTTGTTGCCGCGCATTAAGGCGTATCCACTTTGCCAATAAATTGATTGAAACATAACATAGACTTTGTACCTAAGTTGGACAATCCTCCTAATGTAACTCAGGCTATGCCACCAGAGGAATTTTGGTCAATACTATCGAGGAAAGTGTACGATGAAGGATGAGAAGCTACGAATGGAGATCAATTGCAGCGTCGCATGTTCCAAAAGATTAGAGAAATAGAACCTGCTCTTGTCCAAAGGAAGATGGGACAAGTCCGAAGAAGATCACGACTCATTAATGATAACGGACCACTATCCATAATGTAATTTGTAATTATTTTTCGTCATTAGTGTTGTTAATTGTTGCCACATGTGCTTATAAAATTAAAGGAATTTGGAAAAATTTATTAGCATTTAAACATTTTCCAAAAACTTTAGGACCATACGTTATGCATTTAGTGGTAACATATTTCCGCTATAACCAGAGGCGTCCAGTGGGATAGAATAAAAATAATAGTTTTCAATGTATATCATCTTAGAGTGAAAATTTGATAAACATCAATATGAAAAGATCATTTGAGATGGAATCAACTAAAACTTATAAATTTCATACCCAAATTAGCAAAATAGTGTTGACTAGTGCGAAATAAGAGATAAAATAAAATTAGGTATTATAAACATTCCATTTAATCTCGAATAACTTGAAAAATTCGTACTGTATCGCATAGAGACAGGAGGTTAATATTTACGTAGAAAGTAACGGAGTATCGAAGAAACATGCTGAAATCATTTTTACGATATTGGCGTGAATTGTAGGGGGGAAAAGAAGTATTTATCCGTACCGCATGCCTCTAGTGATCGAGGAAAATTATATTTTACGACTAATTGAAGTATCCTAATATATAAAAAGTGGAAGGTGTAAAAACAATGGACTACAATGATTTCAAATATTTATGATATAACACCCTAGATCTCAGTAAGAAGGAATATTTTACTGAAGTATTCTCGAATCTTCCTATTTTGTGCTAAGGTTTCTCCAGTTACTATATGGACAATTGTTAATGAACCACCCTGTATAAAAATGACTGTTGTACAAGTGAAAAACACAATTTTTTACGATAACGTCAAAATTTTACTAAATTATGTTAAATCTGACGTTTTTACATAGATGTGAGAGGTTCTGTGTTTGCTTGTATTTAGTTTATGTAGCTTTAATTACCTAGAACGATCGGAATAACTAATTTAGTAAAAAAAATTAAAAACTATTACCTGAACTTTTATAAGTGAGAATGATAAAAAGGTTTATGATAACCCTGAAAAATATGGTGGGTTAAGGGTTGATGTATGCGGTTGGAAAGGAATGAAAAATGGTATTCCTGCTATTTACAGTGAAAGGAAAGTGAAAGGGAAGTCGTACGAATAACTATCCAGTGGAATAATTGTAGATACTAAAAAAGTCTACAATTCCTCAAATACATGCTTAAATCTTCATTTTCTGTGTTGTTTTACTTTGTCGTGAAAATAATTCTATGTTGACGAAATTAAGTATACGAGTATGTACAATATTTCATATCTCAAATGAAATTATTTTAGTGAAAACAATTAATAAGCTTGCGAGATATTTATTTTTTCTGGTCTGAAATACTTTGTTGAAGAAAATTGAACTGTGAAATATCATGGTACAGAATAACGATAAATAAAAGGTACTTTGAAGATAGGGCGTAGAAAAATGACTAATAATATACAAATAATAATTATTTTTTATTAAATAATAGAGACAATAAAATCTCGATAACCATTACATTCAGGCATAGGGAAATGTTAAGAATATATGGTTGAAATCTAATATAGAATTGATGCGACAAAAAAATATTTTGCCATTTAAAAAAACACAGTTATTACTATTATTCATTATCCAAAATTTACGTTAATTATTCTTCACCCTGTATAAAAATAAAAAATGAAACACGTTTTTCTGGGATATTATTGAGTTACCTTACAGTGACCTTTGTGATAATAAGTTGTTGATAATTATATCAGCAATTTGGAAAGTTAAAAATATACTGGGTGTTTCATTTGGAATAACGAAGTGGACTGTAACATAACTATGATTATGTGTCAAATAAATCATAATATATTAGGGGTGAGCTGTTTACTTAATAGCCGATAAATATTGAACAGTTTGTTCATGACTATTATAGATGAGAATATTTTCTTGTTTCATACTTTTTTCATTAGTCGGGTTTTAGTTTTTGAATTCACTTTTTATTCCGTATGCGATTACATCCTCTAGCGGGTACTTTCAATATACTTTTTTAATTTTGAAATGTAGAGTCATGGGTTATCTGTTTACAGAATACAGCAGGCATCTTTTAAATTTGCACACCGAATAAAGTTGTGCAGATTAATTATAAGTAATTAATCTCGTGTACTGACAAGAAGTGTGAATATTAAAACAATCGTTAAAATTCATAAATTTTAAAAATAAATTATTTAAATTATCTAATTTCATAAAAGACATTGTTTGTTAGAACTGGACAATGTCTCAGTAACACGGAAACATCTGTTTCTGAATATTTACCACCCGAGAAAAGTTTTTTTCCGATAATTCAAACAGAGGAAACAATATTTTTTACTCATCAGTGCGTATCACGATCCCATAAAATAAGGTGCCGCTGACAAGCTATGCCGTTTTACAAAACTCTTCTTTGGATTTCCACTACAATTCCAAAAATGAAATCGTAACACGTGATTTAACACTGGGAGATTCTACGTTTTAAAGAAATAATGATTCACATTTAGAACAGATGTTTTCATTTGAACTTGATACAGTATGCTCTTTCATATCCGAATATAAAGACAAGTAAAACGTGCAGCACTGGATAGTTCAACAGAAAAAACCAAACCTCTTGGTTCTGATGTTCAAGAAAAGCCTAGAATATCTAAGAAAAAGCGACGACCACATGATTCCCCATATTGTCTACAAGATGTTCAGAATTTTGGGCGACATTTGATGCGTCATCATTCCGATGAATTTGATGTTCAAAGTTTTTTATCTTTACACAAGGGTTCAAAACTACGAACGAAAACACGCTTTGGATCAAATTCGACGTCATTGAGATTTTGTAACGATATAATTCCGATTAGCGAAAACAAGAAAAGCAATGTGAACCGTAGTATTTCTTGTAAATTTTGCAAAGGGTACTATACCAATAAGTCTTTGAGGCGGCACGTAAAAAAATGTCCTTCGAATCCTGATCCCAAAAAACCTTTAAGATCACAAAGCGAAGGTGAAACGGTTATGCCTAAATGATCCTCTAAGACTGAGCGGAGTACTAAACACGCTGACAAGTGATGTAATTCACTTATTGCTAAAATAGACCTAACAATCTGTACGATACAAGCCGTTAAACTTGGAATGTAGCGGTATATCGGAAGTACTATTTCGTTTTGGTAAGCCTTTTTATTATTAATATTTTGCAGGGCTGTAAATCCTAACCCATTCGGCATTAGTTTTAGACTGATTTTCGACCCAATAATATAGATAGTTATAGGGTTAGTGAAAAAATATTTGAAATGAAATTCCTATTTTCTGCAATTCTGCAATACTATTCCATACAGTGTGAGACAAAAAATAAAGGACGGTGAATATTCCGAAATTGCAATTTTATTATAAATGATCCTATATTTAGAAATTTCGTCGGTATATATCTGCATTTTTGTGTTATTACTGTTAGTTTTGGTACTTGTTAAATTCTTCAGTTTTTGAGATATACATTTTCAAAGTTAGTGCCCATCAGGATTTTATTTGCGTCAAAAATTAGCGTGTAATACAAAATAGATAATATACTTAATTTCTTGTATATTATACAACTGTATATATAAATAAAAATAGGCATATATTTAAGGAATATTTTTGAAATAACATGCTAAACACGTACAGCGGCTTTTTAATTTTTTTATACTATATAAGTGATATTCAATAGCTATGTGTAAAGCAATTTTGCGGGGTTTTTCATTCACGATTTTAGCCACCAATTCTTAAATGTTTTAGTTTTTGACACAGGAGCTATTGAGAACTTAATTATTTCATTGTTGATCACTCGTACAAAGAAAACAATTTGAAAAAGCGTTTAATTAATTAAATAATGGATATGAACCACTGAATATCACTTCAGAAAAAAAATCCTCTGTTATGTGTTGAGCATGTTAATTTAAAAATACCCAATAATTACTTAACTAGTCGATATATTTAAGAACACTCTGTATAAATAAGCATATTTTTATATTATTGCGCGATCTACAATGACTGCATCTAAAATATATTTTCTATATTGTATTACACGGGAAATTATCATAACAGAATCTTAATTGTTCATGACTTTAAAGATGTATATTTCAAAAACTGATCATAGGAAAATCTTAAGAATTCAACACTTTCATTGAGTACTAAAACTAGTTACAAAAACTAACAGACATTAACCAGAATTAAGCTGAGCCTATCAGCAATTCAAGTAACTGGATCGAGTACAAATGCATATCAAGTTTTCAAAGAAAGATACCAGTCGCCACTTTTCATAAAAATTACAGGGTCCTTATTCGGATCAACTATTAACACAAAGTAAATTAGGTGTAGATATAAAATGGGAGGGAGAAGGTAGCATATTCTTGTAAATGCATCAGTCAAAAATGTAAATGTATATTTTCATAAAAATATATAATATAAGCTCGACTATTGAGCTTATTTATTTTCATATAATATGCAAATATGCTAATTTATAGATATTATTACGTATTCACTCTTTCATGTTATAAACAATCTCAGTTTCTTTAATATAAGTCAATTGTTTGTGATTCATAATTTCTATTTCTCATAGTTGATGTTTCAAATTAACAATTTCAGTCTCAGATAAAAATTTCTTACGAAAAAAGCCGATTGCAATCATTTTATACAATGTCAATACCGAACTGGCAATTATTCTTTTGATCTTTTGATTATATGTATTAACTGGCCGATAGTATATGTGGCAACGCCGCAAGGAGTCCATATTACCTGAAATGTATCATATACGGAGCCTACCTTGCTTTTGAAATATGGAAATATACACCAACGGAGCCTATTGTAACCGCTACATATAACGGATCCCACTACGACGTCAACTTATATAGTGGTATACATGAAATATACGCTAGGAGCCCAAATTGGACTACAGGTATAACGGAGTTCACATTAGCCTGCAACAGTATATATATATATATATATATATATATACATATATACATATATAATAAAATTGAAAATATCTCGGGGATTGCAGCCTAAATAATGTTAAAAATTCTTGTGATACGAAACCGAGCGCTTTCGAAAGACTTTTTTCCTTTTTCAAGGTTGTATGGTAGAATCATTGGAAATCAAAGAAAACAGGATACATAGCAATCACTTCTAACTTCTATCAAAATCAAAAACCAATGCCTCGACATTGAAATTAAATAAAATCAGAAAAATGAAAAATTGAGTTCAAAATAAACATGGAAATTGATACTTAGCTTAAATCCTTCCTGAAGGAACACATTTTGGTTTTAAAATTCACCACCACTACATTTTAAAAGAGAATATTATATACTAATTCGGTTGTTTCAAGTGTATCTAGTTTTTGGATAGAAAATAACTTTTTTTAATTTACAATACCTGATAACAGTCGTATTCTCTTCAAGCGAGTTTGTTTTATTTTATGTCTATATACCAGGGTAGTTGAAAATTTACGGGTGTGATACCAAATGTTGCACCAATCTTAGCAATGAGATTAATATTTAAATTTTATTTGAGACTTGATGTCCCATTAATGTCAAAACTGAAAAAAACCTTTTCTTTTAGAAAAATTCTTTTTCACATAACAGTTGCCTGGTGTTATTTTCTGGTTGGTTGTTATAAAAAGGAGTTGAATTTGCTAACAGTCACTAGACCGCATGAACTCTCACTTCATCGGTCCCGCGGCTGTGAACATATCCAGGCAATTATCGCGTGTAAAAAGCACCGGCCAAAAGAGAACAACACCTGTAGTTGGAAAGTTTAATTATCCCAAGAGGTTTCTTTAAAAAAATCATCAAAGTCCAGTCTCTCACTCTGGAAATTTCAGATTATGAAATAGTCAAATTCAGAGGCTGTCACCCTCTGAGTAGCCAAAATTTTTTTATTATATAACAACCTTCAAAAAGGGAAATGGCTAGTCCCACCCCTTGTCAAGTTTGTCAGTCCCGACAGAGGTACGAACTCCCCAAAGACCTCTCCGAAATGCTGTTAGTTCAAGTATAGTACTCTCAATGCCTGGTGTTATAATATTAAAATTGTTTTGACATTTCTCCTTGTAAAATATGTTTATAGCGGAGTTAGTTGTTAGTATCATGTCCGTGAAAAACGCAACAATTTCTCCACAGACACCACACAACACCTAACTAAGGGAAGAATCGTCACTGCTAGTTGTGTTGACTTTTGTAGAATGTAGCAAATATGTGTAAATCTTACTTATGTCATCGATGTCAGATTTTTTATTCATAGTTAGGTCATTGATTTGGATGTGGTACATTTCTAAGAATTTACGTTTATTTATATTTCTCTCTACTTCTAAAATTTCACAATTTTCAAAATCTACGTGATGTGTTTCATCTATTATATGTGCTGCAAGCGCACATTTTCTTTTTCCTAACCTACTATCGCTTTTATGCTGTATCAAACGATTTTTTAAATTTTGTGAGGGTTCACCTATATATTTCTTCCCACAATTCATACAAGGTATCTCATAAACCACGTTTGTACGTTGTGCTTAAGTTTAGTGAACAATTGGTTTAAAGGTTGGGCTGATTTTTGTGCAATTTTTACTGTGGAAATATCTTTGAAATGTTTAAAATAATTTTATCAGAGATTTCACCAAGATATGGTATTGATCCGAAAATAATATTAGGTTGGTTTTCCCTTCCTGTGTGACTCTCATCTCCGCTCATTCCCCCAAGGATAGTCGATCACTCTGCATGTTGAAAAACAATTTTTTTAATATATGTGGGGGTAACTATTTTTTAACAAAGCATCATATAATTTTCTATAATTTTTTTGTGAAAATGATGGGTGTGAGATGTTTTTAATTATTTTTTTAAGTCCTAAAACCAAGTTAATTTTCATTTTATATGGATGATGAGACATGTAATTCAGATATCTTCCTGAACAAGTTGGTTTTTTATACCAATCTAAGATCAGGGTATTCGAGTTGGTTCTGATAACCTTCGTGTCCAAAAAGGGTACAAAACCATCCCGTTCTTCTTCCACCGTGAACTGTATGGTATGGTGGTAGCTGTTAAAAATATTTAAAATTGTTTCAACTTGGTTGTTAGGAACCACGGTGATGATGTCATCCACATATTTTTTTAAGAAGGGTATGTAAAAGTTGACTTTACTTAGGCAATCAGTAATCAAATCATCCATGACGAACTGAGCAAAAATAGGAGACACAGGACTGCCCATTGGTACCCCAAAAATCTGTCTATAAAACTGCTTGTCAAAAACAAAACAAGTATTATTGCTAATGAAATCTACCATTTTCAAAAAATTACTGAGGCTTAGGTTACAATGTTCTTGTATTTGTTCCCAATGTTTTGTTATACTCTGTTTTACTAAAGTAATAGGGGTGTTGGTAAATAAAGAGACCACATCTAAGCTGATTATTACATAATTTTCAGGAATTTGTTTGTTTTGTACAAATTCTGCAAATATCAATACACTAACCTAGCAAACAACCTGTTAAGTGATGAAACATATTACGTTAAAATAAATAGAAATCCAAACTCGACTATTTTACAGAAAAAGTCTTTCGAAAGCGCTCGGTTTCGTATAACAAGAATTTTTAACATTATTTAGGCTGCAATCCCCGTGATATTTTCAATTTTATTTGTTGATACTTCAGCCGTGACTACTTGATTATATATATATATATATATATATATATATATA
Organism: Galeruca laticollis; assembly: GCA_963921935.1. Lineage (NCBI taxonomy): Eukaryota > Metazoa > Arthropoda > Insecta > Coleoptera > Chrysomelidae > Galeruca > Galeruca laticollis. Next base: position 91,213,473 of record OY998175.1, on the reverse strand, counting down.
TATATATATATGTATCCGGGAAAAAAGTAATTTCGTGAAAAGTTGTATTTTGTTACCTGTCAACAGAGATAAAATGTAAATTTTTTTTCCTCTTACCGAAAAAAGTAATTTATTCCCTATGTGTAATAATTTGCAACATTATGTCTCGAAAATGTCGTCTAACAAATTGATTTTATTCCTGGTTGGGAAAAATGTGTATTATTCCTATATAATTATATTTTTCATGTTTTATCGTATTTTCCCTTCAACGCTAACCGCTTACTGAATATTTTCATATTTTAATTTTTTTGTAAAATAAGAAAAGTATATAGGTATTAAATTTAAACTCAAAGTACAGAATATAGATATTTGTTTATTCTTCTATAACTTGCTAATAATTTCAATAAAGTTTGGTTGTAACTTTTTGCTACCCACAGTTAAATTTAAATAAATCGTTCAAATCATTCAAGGAAGTTAAATATCGAGAATAAATTTCCTTCAGATTCTCCTGTTTGATAAGGGTCGCATTTCTCCTACGGATTTTAGCTGAGTTCCAATCGCCAAGTATTTATTTGCACACAATTTACTTGATATTAGACTCGTCTCATATTTTCAGGGTTGAAATTCTGAATAAATAACTACGCTGAATGAGGTTGAAAACTTTTATGAAGTTTGTGACATAGATATAGAGAACTAATCTAACAATTTTACGACATACTTTCAACAAAAAATAGCTTCATAAAATCTTGATAATTTTTTACAAAATCAATGTTTTATAATTTATATTCCATTTAGTTTGATTTGTTCCACAAAAATTATTAGAATGTAAAGGTGACACTTACGGAATATCATCCCAACGCCATTATATGGGGGAGCACAAGCATATTCAGCTAAAATATTGGTCACCAATATTTTAGCAGATTCAAGTTGAACTGCTTTTGCTCCTAATGGGAGTGAAAGCGAAGTGAGCACGCCTGCATATGTTTGTAATAGAGAAGTTGTGTCGATAAATGGAAAGAATTATAAAGCAAAGAGTGTCGGCTATGATGTCCCTTGAGTTGGAAAGGGCGTTCATAGAAGTGACAGTGAGAATTTCAATTATGATTTTCGTGTCTGTCGAAAGATCATATGGAACTTGTGGCTTTTCCAGTGTGACTGGAGCGGTCTCTTGGGTTTTTCGGAGTGGCTAGCCTGTGGGGGCAGCGAGGGTGTAAGGCGAGACGAGGACCACCGCAATTTGTGTAGGTTGGGGTTTTTGACTTGGGGCATTTTTCGAGGCGGTGGCCTGTTTGACAGATCGGTTTAGACCGACAAGAATCAGAGAAGTGTCCGGTTTGTGTGCAGCGATTGCAATATTTAGGCACTGGAGGCAGTGGCTTAGCATTGGATGGCTCGCACTGATGTGATAGACCATGGAATGTGAGGCATGAGGTGAGGGCCTGGCGGTAATCTGTTTTGGAGTGGGTTATGATGCGGAACATCGAATTTGGTTTGTCTGTGGACTTGGCGAGGATTCGCCAAGTTTTTAGGAACGGAAACTTTTGAACATGAAGAATTTCTTCGAATTCTTCGAGTGGGATCGACGCGTCTACATTCCGGCAGACGAATGAGAATGTAGGTATGAGAGTTTTTGGTTGGTCGGGGTGGCCGTTCAGTAGAATGTAGGATATTGATGGTGATGTTGGGATCACCAGTAGCGTTGTGAATTTTTCTAAGAATTTTGAAGGTGCCATTTGGGAAGAGGTTTTAAGAATGGCGGTTGCTTTTAGGTAGAGTATTTGTCCATTTACGAGTTCGAGGGTGTTTATAACGTTGTAGAGGGATTTTTGGTTTGAGTATTGAAGTGGGAGGTTTCTGAGGTTTAGGGTTTTGTTGATGAAGTCCGCCTTGTAACAACTTCTATTTGGCTCGTGGGGTTACACACTTACCAAAAGTAGTTAGCTGGCGCCATCTCCACTTCCAATTGCGAACCACCTCAGTTTGGATTAGATACTCCAAACTAGGAGGCATTACGGCGCTCTTGAAGAACCCAAGAAGGTCGAAACCGGTCAGCGTAATAAGCCATTCTTCTTACAGTTGCGAATCAACACAGATGTCTGTATCCGCAAATGAGTCGATCAATGTTACATTCTTCGAAGAGGATATAATTAAATATTCCGCGTGGTATTGGCCAGGAAGGTAGTTAGTTGTTGTCCTCTTCGAGGAACGGTCAAACTACTATTTCGGAATTATTAATATTTCAAATGAAACGTAGGTGTATAGTAGACAATCGCATTTTATATATAATATAGACACACCACGTATATGAAATTTTATTATATATATTTATATATAGAATTTTTTACGATGAAATAACGAACGTAGTCCAATAAAGGACAAAAAGGCAAATATTGGGTAATCGGTCGGTATCAATACTCAAACACGTTTATTAAAAGTAACTTACAACGTGAGTAATTAAAATATGTGAAAACATATGACGTGGAGTCCACCAGTTAAAACAGGAGAGAACGAACACATTGGTAAAATAATTTTTAATTGTACAAAACATATAAAACTAGCTTTCTTAAACTTTCCACAACAAAAAATAAATTGTTATAAGCCAGAATAAAAAGTCAAGTCGGAATTAACAACGAATTACAATAATATAAAAGTTGAAGCAGTATTGTCCAGTAAAATTATTTAACAAACACCATAAAGGTTCAAACATACTTATTTATCCTTAAGAATATTACAATAGATTACACTTAGTTGGTTAATATCAGATCTAAAATTGATAAAGTTCTCACAGTTGTTAACATGAACCATCTCCAAAAACAAATCGACGTCTATAATCACTTTCAAATTCAAGGATTTTAACACTATTGTAATCAAATCCATGGTTCATATTTTTAACATGTGATGCCAAAGAACATGAATTCTTCACTATACGGAAGTTACTCCTGTGTTGCACTAACCTTTGTTTTAGACTTTGCGTAGTTTGACCTATATAACAGACCTGACACTCTGAACAGGAAACACAGTAAATGACATCATTATTACGTAATAATTCGTCTCTATCTCTCGTTTTTGTGAAAAGTGTTTGAATCGTAGTGTTATTATATTTCGATATTTTTAAGTTATTAAATGATTTGAAATGTGAGACAACTTTATTTGTCAGAGGTGGAATATAAGGTAACATCATAAAAGTTAGAAATATAAATTAATTTATTTAATACACGCTTTGGATAACCGTTATTTACATACATCCAAAAACGTTTTTTCAAATTATTTTGTACGAATCTTATATCGCTAATATGTAACACGCGGTTTTTAAAATCTATAATCGTTGTACGAGTTCAAGACAAGCTTAAATTCTTCCTGTAAATCATACATTAATTACATTTATATTACACCCCTGTATAATAATCATTACACATTTCAATACCTACACATATAATTCCTGCCTAAAATTCGCTGATAATATCTATTTTCAACACTTCAAAATCCTCAAACATCAATTTTAACCTTATCTCCTCATACAAAAAACTAGCTTAAAAAACCTTCCTTATCTATAACGAAAACAACCTTTTCATGACAAAAAACACACACACAACTCAATCATCGTTTATGACGGTTAGATTTTAAAATCATACCACCCATTGGCCAATTCCCCACGTGATCTCCCCTGCTTACACACACTCTGAGCGCCACATAAATACGGCCCCAACCATACAATTCGTCACTTACCAGTCACTCATTGCACAAAAAGGCGGCGACTTGACCGGCATAATTAAAACTCCAATAAGCATTAAATTTTATAGTGATAATTATTTAATATTTACAATTATCAAAACTTATATCAAAATTTGAATAAAAAGAACAGTGAAAGTGCAAACGCATTTAATTTATTCGACCATATAAACTCAACGTAGAAAAAGCAACTTTTGTCACATCAAAGTGGCTGGTCCTTTGAGATTTATTTATATATAACTATTCCTACCACATTTCAAACTCTTACTAAAAACAAAGTAAGATTGCGAAACAGCCGTATTGAACTTCTGTTTCATAGGATGATTCGAAAAGTAGTTGATATATCTACCAGATGCAGTTGACTTCTGATACCAATCAAGAATTAATCAAGAAAGGAACAGAATTATTACTCTCTATTTCAACGGAAAATTGAATGCTATTATTAAAAAAGCATTAAACAAATTTAACGAAGTGTCAACCAAATGGTTGCGAACTGCACAAATAATGTCATCTACGTACTCAAACAAAAAGGGTGAATTAAAGGGTAGTGTACCAATGACATAATCCAGCAGGTGGTCCATGACTCTCAATGCTAAAATAGGACTGATTGGTGATCCCATTGGGGTACCAAAAATTTGTTGGTGGAATTGATTATTGAACGAAAAATAGCAATTATCTATAATAAATGCAATCAATTTAAGAAAATTTTCTTTGGAACTGCTGCAGTGTGGTTCAATAAGATGTCATTGTTCCTCTAGAATACCCAGTAATAGATCCGATGGGATGTTAGTATACAATGAAATGACATCTAAAGATATCAAAACAAAATTATCCGACAATTTGAAATCTCTAGAATTGACAATCGTGAAAGTATCACTGACATTGTATGCAGTTCTATCCGAAAAAGTAGCAGTTAAAACTATAGTGAGGTATTTGGAAAGACTGTAGGTAACTGATTTAATAGAACTGACTATAGGTCGGTGTGGAGTGTCAGGTTTGTGAATTTTAGGAAGGGAGTACCGCATTATATATGTATAGTGAGATTCCTAGCCGTTTCTTCACTTACTTCGTTTGTTACTTTTAATTGCTTTATGAACGCATTATACTTACGTTGAATGTTATACGTAGGGTCTTTATTTAATAATTTATACGTTTTCTTATCATTCAATAACATTTGTGTTTTCTAAATGTAAACCTGTTTATTGATAGCTACAGTGCATCCACCTTTATCAGCTTACAAAATGTATAGATGTGGATTATCTTTAAGGAATTTTTATGTTATTCAAAATATGTAACTGAGATAACAAGGTGAATTGACATTAGAGTTAATACGAAAATTAGTAACATTATTAGTAACTTTAGCTCTAAGGGAATCTCTCTCACCCTCTGGAATAGCATTAAATATCTGCTAAAAAATGGCTAACATTGAAACGTTTGCCAACTGCCGGCACCCCAAATTTTGAGTCCAATGATACAAAATTTGAAATTTCTTTTGGAATCTCGTCATCAGAAGCATTCAAGAACCATTTACTATTATCAACAAAAAATGATTAACGTTATGCGCGTTCTTTGCAACTTTTTCAAATTTAGAAACGTGAACACGTCTAACCTCATTGAAACGTCTATCAAAAGAAACATTCAACCTATTGCAATATTCATTGAATGTAGTCAAAGGCAAAACGTCACTAACTATTTCTTTAATGGTATTAATACTAGATTTAATTTTTAAAATTGTTCTAAAGCAAATTTTAATTTCTAAGTTCAAAATTCTTTTCTCTAGCCTGTCATTAAATCTATTCACTTCTTGTGTAAGCTGCCAATCGGATGTAGTAACCAAATTGCGAATATTTTTCGTGCCTTCTTTAATGTGTCGTGGATATATTATATTATTACTTCTGCTTTCCTATTCAACTGGTTGGCCAATTTCACAGTGAATGAAGTGTCATTCCTACAATACCCTTCAATTTATCCTTTTTGTTTAAGTACGTAGATCACATTATTTGTGCAGTTCCTAACCATTTAGTTGACACTACGTTAAATTTGTTTAATGCTTTTAATAGAGAGTTTTCGAAGCCGCTTGAAAAACACTCCGATTAACGCTATTTGACAACTTTGACATACGGTATGTCACTTAGCGTATACCGCTCTCGTACACCACCGGTATCTTACGGACGGTAGACATAGCGATTGTATTAACGGAAAGGCCACGGAAAGACGAAAAATCTAGCCTCAATTCAATGAGTGATGTCTGTATTCTATATTTGTTTTTTTTTCAGTAATATTTAAACAATCAACTTTGCGAATTGCGATAGCACATATTATTAATAATTATCATGCTAATATAAGGACCTAACAGAAAAAGAAGACGCAGAGCAGCTAAAAACAACTTGAAGAAAACCACTTTAGAGTATCTAAAGGAAAAAAAAACATATTTTAAAAAAACTGTCACAAAATAAATTAAGGATGCGAAAACTAGACATAGAGGAACACAAACAAAAACTTGAAGAGCAGAGACTTGAAATTGATCGAGAGAGGCTTGAATTTGAAGCAGGAAAGTTTAGTATGGAAATGTAGGAAAGAAAATATTTGATAAAACTAACGCAAAGCCAACAAGTACTAATAAGTAGTTTAATGAATCAAAATCCTGCACGTTTTGTTGAATAATATTTTCACAGCGATTTGCAAACTTTGGTTTTTGATGACTTATTTTGTTTGGAATCTTTAAATAAAACTATGTATGCATTTATTATATTCTATTATACTTATACAATTCATCTGGTATAAAAAATCGAGGTAGAATAGGTAAATGGACAATGGTCTCGGCCGAGTATACTGCTGGAATTCTACAAGACTTGATTAAGAAGGTAATCAAAAATATCTAAGGAAATGTGTCGATTTTTCAGATGGTGTAATGATTACTATAAGCAAATATGTGTAACCCTAGAACAGCTGGAAATTTAGTGAAAGTTGAAGGTGATAGTTAGATATTTTGGCATGTCACTGAAGGTATTCTTCTAATGATACAGGATTTATACCAAAACATTGTGCTGTCTGATTACTTGACAAAATGGAATGTAAATTCGTTAATATCACAGCAGTCTTAAATATGGCTGCCACTTCCTGTGAATGCAAATTTTGATACTTTTTGAAATCTACAAAAGCGAATTGTGAGACCCCTTTTCGTAAACCCCATTCGACAGCTATTCGCACCTTATTCATACGTCTATTGAATTCTTGCTGTTCTTGGGTAATATTAGCCCTGTTTGGAAATGGCCATAACATCATCTCTCGTATACCTTATGCTTTGTCACCATGTATAACATAATTTACACCATCTGGGAATCGTGCACATTGCTCTAACTCCGCATATAGATTAGATTCCCGTAGAATACCGGCATCATGTTTTCGGACTTCATATCCTCTCTTGATACTTACATCTGGACAAAGAACTGCTTGATATTTCACACAATAATGTCGCTTATGTCCAGAATAGTATGCTTCTTGATTGAATGTTGGCCTACATATACCTCGGGTAGTTCCATCTATAAAGCCCCAACAGTTTGTAATGGGCGCTCCCTTATTCTCAATTACGTCTGCATACAGTTGAAATCTTTCTCGAGTGAGCCATCCAAGGTTTGATAAATTTGGCAGAAGATGTCCAAAATTATTGTAGATATGATTGGTCAGATAGTCGATTATTTTTGACAATGCTGGTGCCGATTTTCCAAAGAAAGGTTCTAAATCAATTAATCTATTCGGATAAGCCAGCTTGTACTAGTCGAGGAATATCATTTTTTTCAAAACGAAAATAATTCCTACACTCCTCCTCAGACAGATGAGCCAAATTAAAAGTTCCATACATGTTGACTCTGTTAACTCTGGGGTTTTCGTTTAGAACTTCTAGTAAAAGCACATCATCTATGTCACTATCTGAATCGGCATCAAACGCAACAATTTCCTCATTTAACATTTTTTTTAATTTTGAAACGCCTTTTGCGAGCAGCAACAAATCAAATAATATTGTAACAAACAAAAAACTTGTGTTACCGTTACCGTTGGGTCACAGGAGGTTCGAAAAGTATATATGTATCTGTAATAAACACGAGATATGACATAGAAAATTTTAAGAACGCCCTATATAGACAAATTTTTCTTAATTCGAAATAATTAATAAATGTTGACCTCCAGGAAAGAAATTGATACAAACAACTTTGTTAATAAACATCACAGCTGATGGTTTTGACATGCTTAGTTTATCATTAAATTTAATCAATACGTTCCAAATTGAAATAATGGAATATGAAATTAACCGTCACACAAGGGCATAGACGAGGTAATTTTAGAATAAATAACAAGAATTTTGGAAGCTAGAGGAGAGAGACAGTAACTCTCCCGAAGTGGCCAGTCTAAGTACGGACGGCCCCTTTACCATCAACAGTAATATTGTGTAGTTGTGACTTGTGATATTCCAAAACGTAAGTTTTTAACGTATAATTAATTTTTATATACTGTATTGATCTGTTTTTTATATTTTTTTATTGACTTAACTGGGTGTCCCAAAAGGTAAGGGAACCCACATTTTCGGTCATATCGAGTGTACCATTTACATCTGCGTCCCTCACCTACCATTCTAGTCTAAAATTTATAGGCATATACGGAGATATCGTATGTTCGAGGATCATCTCCGTATATAATATAATGGTTTTCTGTATTTGTGCAAGGATATTATATTGTACAGGGGATCATATTTATTCCGATTTAAAAAAAGTTTCGACCGATATTTTATTACCTTATTTTTACAGGATATCCACATACCCGAGATATCATAATTAATCTACTAGATTGTCAAAATTTTGTTGATATAGATTTTTTATATCGTATAGGTTATCCAACTTCACGAGAATCATAATTCGAATTCAAAACTTGGTTGGTAATTAGATGAAATAATAACAGACTAATTCTTGATTGGTATCAGAAGCCAGTTGCATCTGGTAGATATATCAACTACTTCTTGAATCATCCTATGAAACAGAAGTTCAATACGGTTATAGCTTTAAAAACAGTGTTCCATATTAGCGATACAAGATTCGTACAAAATAATTTGAAAAAACTTTTTGGTTTGTATTTATTTAGTTTTAAAATTCTTGCCAGTGTATTTTTATTTACATTTTGTTGTAACAACGACTTTCTCTTGCACAATGACAATTTTGGATTTGCTACAACAGACAACATTATATCAAACTGCATTTTCTCATCAGCAACCAGTTTTCGACGTTTTCCATTAAAATTATTTAAATACTTCAAGTTCTTCTAAATTTATTTACTATTTTCGTTACAGTTGATTGGGTTATATTTTTATTGGGATGTCTATTATTGAAAATATTTGCTGCTTCTCTATGCGTTTTATAGTAATCTCCCACAATCAAAACAATTTCTATTTTCTCTTCATCAGTAAATAACGCTACCATTTTCATGTGTCTTATACATTCTAACGGGGTTTGAAATTTACTGTCAACATTTCCTTCTATCAACAAATTATTTGTTTGTCAGTGCATCATATATTACATGTAACTTCCGTTTAAATTTGCATTAATGTAGACATACGTTTTAAAAATAATTTTATTAATGTAAATGAATATAATTACATATTTTGACGTAGTTTTTAATTCTGATCAACTTTTTTTAGTAACATTTTTCGATATTGTCAACTTTAAAAATACTTTACTCTTGAGTAAAACTCATATTTTTTTACCAACCTCGTATACGATTAAAATTTTTTATATTTAATGACTGTATTTTAGGTATTAGATAATGCAGAGCTTTTTATGACGAATAACTTTTTTTCCTAAAATTAATAATAAATAAGTTTTCCGTATCATTCCAACTTAGGGGGACATATTGTATATATAAATTATTCGCGATTTCTTCCATTTAGCATATTTCTCTAAAGGCTTGGTACTGTATTATTAGTAAAGTTATCAATCTGACATACAATACACTTTTTCGATGGTTTCCCATCCATCAGTTCTTGTGACACTCGGTTTAGTTTATCTCTTCATTCTTTATTTTTCAACTGGTGCCTGTACGGCAATTCGTTTCTTGTCCCAGAAAACTCGGAAAGGTAATCCGCGGAAATCTAGCTCTGTCGGTTTTGTGTTACTTAAAGTCTCTAGTGAACTTGTGTCGGCGAGGGAAATTTAGAAAGTGACAGTTTTCTGTGATGACTATTTTCTAATCGTCAGGTAAATTTAGTTGTTCGTATTTATTGTTACAGAAGAACGGATACAGCTAAAGTTGGATGCTGAGCTACTACTTTATCCATGTTGCCATAATAATAATTTTATTACAAATCCATTATATTTACTATAAAATCGATAATGAAACACGTAGAAATTGTATTACAATATCAGCACCGTTGTAAAGTTTTTTGTGATGTTCATAGTAGTGTTGTTTCGATCAAATCAAACTGTTTCTATGTATTTTGGTAATTATCTAATCGATAATGCTTATATTACTCAACAGACTAGTTATCTTTTATGTTGCACTTAACAATAACGAGTAATGAAGTTATACCGCAAAATGTATCTGGTCATGTAAGGCAATCATTACGTATGTTACTTTATTAAAAAGGTTATTTCTCAGAAGTTGCAATTCCATTAGTGGAATTCATTTTACAAGAAACTTAAAAAACTCATTATTCATGTAATAAGTACAACTAGAATTTTGATATTTGGTGTGTATTGTCAGAAACCATGTCTATTTTTACAAATCAAAATTAAAATTGTTACCTTGCCATAAAACGAGTTCAAGATAATGCTGTACAAAGGAACACAATATGTTTTTTCTTTTTGTCCGGTTATTTTCAGGTCTACACCCGATTAGAACAACCGCCCTAGCTTTGACCCTTGCACCGATAGGCAAGGTCTTTACTATCGACTAATGAACGGTATGTTTTGACTATCCATTGATCTTCTAATAAACATATTGTCGAATTTGGTTATCTCAGGGACCAACCCCAAATTAACTCCTGGTGGTGGCCAGTACACCGAAATAATCAATTAGTACGACAAAAATTTTATACTCGTATCAAGATACAGGGAAGGTAAATAAAGCGTATACTGAGAACGGAAGCACTACTAATCAAGAAGATAATTTCTCGTACACATAATAAATAAAGGGTAAGGGACTGTGAAACGTTAACTTAGCAGTCAACATTTCGAATATTGATTTAAATGAATAATTTTGCTATGAATGTTAAATTTATTGGTGGAATAGACCACACGTCTTCCTAGTTTATATTTTAAATTCAACTAATTGAGTGTTGGTGGAATTAACGTTAAGGTTAACTCGTTCCAAAAAAAATCCCTAATAGGAATTGGGTATGCGCCACTATACGATACATCTTTCGAGAGGTTAGTGACACAGAAATTCTGATAAAAGTTTGATCCAATATAAAACTTGTTCTCTAAGAACAAATTCGTGGGATTACTGCTATGTTTCACATTTTTTTTCCTGTTCAAAACTTACTAGAACTGATAAAGGTTTTTGTCCAGTACGAATCTTTAAGCTAGTATGTATAATTGTTAAAAAAAGGTATAAGTAAAGTTTTATGTATCTATCTGGACAGATATCTGAATACGTTTTATATTGTAAAGTCTTTTTTGGTGTTATTGTAGCGGAAACTCAAGGACAAATCTACTTTTGTGAGTAAATTCTACCAAAGTACCTGACATAATAAGTGTTATATTGTATTAACTCCAAATAGCATGGCATTACAGTAATGGTTGTACTGTAAGAGCTTATCGAGGACGCAGCTGTTCACCTGTATAGAGTACAGACAATTATACAATTAAAGAAGATTTTCCGGAATACAACCTTCGAACAACAACTCTTAAGTTAAGTAATTTTATTTTGTATGGCTTCACCACTATCATTTTTATCTGTTCGTTTAAGGTCAAACTTTATTTTTGTTCACTCATACTGACACCTACTAACCACTTTTTATAAAATTTTATAACTCGTTTTTTTTACTTTCATTATATTTATACATATTTTGATCCAGGAGTTTTATTTATTATACAGGTAATACCTGAAAAATTGCCTTCAGCACATTTTCTTTGTGAATATTTATTAAAACTAGCAGGTAACAGCAGTTAAGAGTTGGCTGATATATGTGAATGATTTTTTTCTAATTTTGTTTAGGAACAAAAATTAGTGGCGCCCTTAATTAAATTTCATTTTAGCTTTACCTTATTTCTTTTTTCTTCCTTTTCTTTCTTTAGTTTATCTAACTTCTTTCAGATAACAGAGCCCTGAGAACTGGCTTTGTTATCTCCATTCATATTATCAGTTTGGAAAGAACCTACTCTCTTTTTATTTTATTCCTTTTCTTTTATATTTTTTTACCCTGAGAGTACAGTATGTGTTTCAACTGCTATAAAATAAACTGCATCGAAAATTTGCCAATTTGTTCCAAACTAATGTGATTTCTAAAGGTGCCTAAAGCAAGAATATCTCAGAAAATTTGAAATATTCACAGTTTGTTCTCTACTGATCAGAATTTGGTGTTTTCAAAACCCAAATCTTTAACTGACAATCTTTATTAGGAATATAAAATTATACCAAAGTAGGTATGTAGTTTTTTCGGTTTTAGAAAACAAGAATGTCAAAAATTGAGTAATCATGGGATATTCTTCTTCCTCAACCCATTGTTGTCCACTCCTGGATATAGGTCTCTCTCATTTGTTTCCATGTCTCACTGTTCCTTGCTGTACTTAACCAGTTCTTGCCTGCCACCTTTTTAATGTCGTCTACCCATCTCTTCTGTGGGCGTCCTATGCTTCGCTTGGTCTGTCTAGGCCTTCAAACTGTTATTTTATGTGCCCATCTATCTTTATCCAGTCTAGCCAGGTGACCGGCCCACTGCCACTTCATCTTAGCCGCCTCTTGTGTTATATCGATAACTCTAATTTGTCCTCTGATATCCTTATTTCTAATTTTGTCGCGGAGTGAGATCCCTAGCACGCTTCGTTCCATTGCTCTTTGGGTTGTTGAAAGCTTGTTTGCAGATGCTTTTGTTAGGCTAATTGTTTCCAATCCGTATGTTTGCACGGGTAGTATACAGGTATATACTTTCCGTTTCAAATTTATAGGGATCATGTTGTTTTTAAGAATGTGCCCCAGCTTGCTGAAAGTTGCCCATGTCAATGTTATGCGTCTTTTGATTTCCGCGTGTTGATTTTCTTTACCCAATTTAATAGTGTGTCCAAGGTATGTATATATATTCATATACGCATTCGATGTTATTATCTTGAATGAATATGTTGATATCTTCAAAACTCATTATTTTTGTTTTACAATAATTCATATTTAACCCGATATTTATAGATGCTAGATTTAATTCATTTAGCATCTCTTGTAGTTCCGTGACGTTGATAATTATTAGGACTATGTCGCCTTCGAACCTGAGGTGGTTAAGTCTGGCACCGTCTATATTAATGCCATTTTTTGAAGATGTCTTCGAGGGCCAGCGTGAATAGTTTAGGTGAGATGGTGTCTCCCTGACGCACTCCCCTTTCCAATGGTATTTTGTTTGTGATAGTTGTTTCATCCAATCTAATATGTATCGTTGCTTCCTTATAAATACTTTTGATGATTTGGATGTATCTCGAATCTATTCTTGCCTTTTGCAGGGCCATTAGGATGGACCATAATTCATCTGTGTCGAAAGCCTTTTGAAAATCAACAAAGGCTAGGTGTTGAGGTACGTTATATTCCGTGGAACGGTGTATTTCTTGAAGCTGCTGTCATAGCCTGGAGGCTACTGGGTAATGCATGGGGTTTGGTTGCTCTGTTTTGTGTTCCATTCTTCATACCAAGCGTGAGTTAGGCTAAACCCTTCGGCATCTATAGCTGTTCTGATGGGCGATTTTCAAGATCAAAGGCGATTGGGGCCAGCGTCCTCCATATTCTCGTGAGTCGGCAGATTTCGATTGTCCATTAACTTTTTATACTCTGTCGTAAGCGTACTTATGCGTCGCAGGTTGGGGGTGGTGTGTGGCTGAGTACTGGGAGCCGCTCCACCGAGATAGCTTTTATAACACCCGCTATCATTCTCATTGCGTTGTTGAGTTGAGCGTCAATTCCATGGACTGTTAAGCCACACCGGTGCAAAATATTCAGTGGCTGAGAAGGCAAGGCTTAAAGCTGAAGAGCGTAAAGAGGACGCCGACGTACGTTTTTGTATGATGTTATGCCTAGGTATTTTGGTATTTTGTTGTATTTGAGCCATATATTCTGAAATTTTATTTTAAGCTCCCTCTTGGCAGATTTGTTGTTTATGTGGAAGCATGTTACCTCTGTCTTGGTGACATTTGGTAGAAGGCACCATTTTCGGAAGTATCTTCCCAGTTTCTTCAAGTCGGCTGCCAGAATCTCTTCTGACTCCTCAAATGACCCACATCTCGTGGTTAGTGTCATCAGCGTAGATGTGGTTTTTACATCTTGTCTATAGCATATCTGCTTTGTAGAGGTTGAAAAGGAGGGGTGCGAGTACTGATCCTTGAGGCAGACCGTTCTTAAGTTTCCTTAGTGGGTTTGTATCGGATCCCATGATAATTCGGATTATTCTATCGTTCAGCATATATTGTTAATTTGCAGGGGATTATACAGAGGAACTTGTAAATAATGCCTTCTTTCCACACGGTGTCGTAAGCGGCTGATAAATCAATGAATGCGGCAGAAGTTTTAAGCTTCCTTTGAAATCTCGCCTCTATATAGGCTGTAAACGACAGGACCTGGTCCACGTAGCTTCGTTTAGGTCTAAAACTTGCTTGTTCGATCGGAATTACGTCATATCTTCTCTAGCCGATTCTGTTGTAGATGAGCCTTTCCAGTAGTTTGTATGTGACAGATAATAATGCTATAGTCTGAAGCTCTGGGGCGAGTCAGCTGGTTTGACTGGTTTCAAGATGGCTATTACTTTCGATTGTTTGATTTCTCTGGGAGGTTGCCAGTCGCCTGCATTATATCAGTGAAGAGTTTGGCCAGCCAGAATATTGCATATTTTCCGCAGTTTATCAGAAATTCCGCGTGGAAGTTATTGCATCCTGGTGATTTTCCCGGAGTGATATCTTTGAGCGTTGATTCAATTTTTTCATATGAGAAAGGGTGTGCGTATTCAGTGTTCGTAGCTACGTTCCACAGGGTTCTCAGTGCCCGTCTTATCTCTTTTGTGTGCGTATTGTCACTTGCTGCTCTGGATATTGCTACTATGGGGAAGCTACGGCATTTGGGGACACATTTGTTTTTTGTCTTTGGACAGGTGCACCGTATCCAAGCTTCCTTAGTCGGGACCATGCTTGGCGGCTTGAAGTCTGAAAGTTTAGACTTTCTACTGTTTCTGTTCATTTCTTTTGCCTTGCAGCATCGAGGCTATGGAGAAGCTCATCTGCCACCTCTTGATCACCAGATTCAAGGATGTTTTGGTAGAGGTTTTCGCTGTTTTGGAATATATTATTTTCGAAATCCTCTAGGGATGCATTTCTTATCGATGCTTGTTACTGCTCCAATAAATCTGCCGTATTTTTAGTTGATTGATGGTATCCAACCGAGGCATTTACCTAAGTCTCAGGAGAACTTTTGCCAGTTAGCATTTTGGAAGTTCTATCTCGGAGGGTATATAGAGGTCATTTGGTATTTGGATGCCTGTCTCTATGATAACTAGACAGTATTGGCTATGAGCTAAGTCGCATAGTACATGTCTGATGGCTGTCAGGGGTTGTTTGTTGCCGCCAGAGGAGGTGAAGCATAGATCTGGGTTATATTCCTGATTCCACGCTGCAGATTTGAAGGTATTTTGGTCTTTAGCATCAAAGATAAGATAGAGACCATTCGGTCCATTTTACTAAGGCCCTGCCATTTGCATCGCAGTCCCTGTATTTCCACTACTCGTGGTGGCTGTCAAAATCACCCAGGTAAATTGCAGGGTGGGGTTGTGTTTGAATTATAAATATTGGCCATGAAACAGCAGGTGGTTTATAGATATTGGATATGGTCACATCTCCGATTTTTACAATGTCATTATGGATTTCGTTGTCTGAGGATGTAGAGATAAGAGTAGCAGTTTTTATGTCGTGCCTAATATAGATTGTAACTTCGTATACATGATGGTACCACCATGATGATGTTGCACCAAGTAGTTCATATCCAGGTATCCCACCTGTTTTTTGCAGTTGTTTCTCAGTACTGCAACGTGTTTCCTGAAGTGCAACCAGATCAGTATTGTAGTTTTTATAAGTACTGGCTCTTGGAATAACTTATTTGGCAACTTCTAACCGTGGGGATTTCTTGTCAACAAGTCCTTAGAAGGGCTGTTGGGTTTATTTAAGAGACATCGTTCACAATTTATGGATTGTGTCTTGCGTGATCAGGAGAATCTCCTAGGTTGTTTGACCGCCAGTCTTTGATTTACTGAATTTATTCCAAGCTTGAGACTCACATTGTATGTGCAAATTCATGTTCATGTAGAAAAGAAAAAAACGTTGATTCATTCGTATTAAACTGTTATTGTTACTGTAGATCCGCATCGAGACGACATGACGAACGTAAGCCAACGTTGACCATTGAGTAATTTGCCATGCTGTGTGGACAATGTACACATGACCAATATGCGCCAATCTATCGCCAACGTAGGAATTGGAATACATTCGATTTGACGGCGATTTTAACCGACACATCAAATGGATCTACCAATGTTGGCCTTGGTATGTGATATATTGTGCATTTACGTCCAGACGATTTGGACAGTTGATTTAACTTGTCATTCATATTGAATACATTTTGTTGTCGTAAGTATTTTAACCTCTGTTCAAAGACAACATCGACCATCTTCTCTCCAATTTCTTTTTTCTTTTATATTTCTTACCATTAATAGTTATATAGATGAAAGAAGTACACAAGCACTTGTCACCACCGTATTGCACTTTTCGAAGTCTATATTTTCAATGCTGGAACATATTCGGTACACATTGGTCACAACATATGTTGGAAAAACGAGGCCAACCGTATGGATACCCAAATGTACAAATGCCCACATATGCCCAACGTTGGCTGAACTTTGGTGTCCAATGTTGCTGCCAACGTTGGCTTACGTTGGCCATGTCATCTGGACGCGGCTTAATAAGTAATAAGATACGAAAAATAACGTTTTTATCAATTAGAAAAAATGTTAAATTTTACACGAAACTCATATCACTCAATTTACATAAACATTTATGGTTTTTGAGTAAATTCGAATTGAATATTTTAAATTTCTAGTCGTTTTAATTGACATTTAAGCTCGAATAATATTTAGATTAAATTAAAACCCGAAATTTCAATTTAACTTTCAAATGTCGTACTTCGTAGCTGCCTGTTTTCCCCTTCGAAATGAATGGAATAAAACATAACCTATTCATCAAATTTCAATTACTGAAACAGGGATTCGTTTAATTTTATAAAAAATTTATAAGATAAATTAAAGGAAATAATACTCCTTAGACAAGGTAAACTACGTTTAATACCGAGGATCATATTGCTTAATCGATATTCTCAAACCAGCAATTGTAGATTCGAAGATGACGAATAGAAACTTCCCAAATATTAATAAGGACAGATGTTCAAAGTTGGGGTTTACAATTCAGATGAATTTGTAAAGGGAAATGGGAGTTGTTTGAGGAAGTCGTGATAAATAGGAATTGTTATTGAGAATAAATTAATTCAATATAGTGTAAAAACGACTGTAAAGGAGGCTTGAAGTTTCAGAAAAAAAGTATGTCGAAATTATAGTAGACGTAAGGACTACAGAAGTACCTAGTAGTGCCATGTGAACAAATGTTCAGTTCAGGAGCTCCCAGTAGTTGTTTTGAAATTATTTTTCTACTGGGATTCGTTGAAATTAGAAAAAAATAGTTTTGGTTTAACTAAGAGCCTCAAGATTCTGGCATTAAAAGATATAAAGTACCGTTCGAACCTTCGAATGGAATAGTTGGTTTGTGTGGCGCCGTACATAAACAAATTGTTTATGTACGGTGCGTGTGGTGTGTCTTATCTTTAAATAGTACAGTAAATTATCTTTGACTAGTTTTCAATTTATTAGTATAAATAATAAAATATTTGGCATTGGGTAGGTTAATTCCTTTATATTATTATGACTGAAGATTCAGATGGGGGAGGGCCCCCATCTCAACACGACCCTTCTGATAAAATGGACATTGAAATAAATAAAAAGAACAATTTAAATAATAAATATACTTCAACCGATATCGGACCGTTCTATGTTAGCGTTGAACCTTCAGAAACAAGTATTCGTATTTCGGCAGTTAAGGTAGGTCATTATCTTTTTAATGAAAATAATTTAAAAAATGATATTGTAGATATTAAGTTAGTCGGTAGAAATAAAGTGAAAATTATTTTTAAAAACTATCATACTGCAAATTCAATTATAGGACATGAAATAATGAAAGATAACAAATTGATAGCGTATGTTTCGACCTTTCTCAATCATAAAAAAGGCGTAATTAGGGAAGTTGATACATTTTTAAATGAAAAATATATATTGGAAAACATTGAAAGCGATAAAAAAGTCGTAGACGTTAAAAGAATGAAGCGCAAAATTATTGATTCCGATAAAGGGATACAGTACGTACCTAGACAAATGGTAATTGTTACATTTTTAGGAAATTATTTACCTACTTCAGTTAAAATTGATTTAGTTCGGTTCGTAGTAGTATGTTTATCCAGTAGTGCAGTGCTACAAATGTCTTCGATATGGACATACTAAAAAATATTGCAAAAGTACCACTGACAAATGTATAGAATGTGGACAAATTCATGATGATAAAGACGGCGTAGAATGTGAAAATGAGGAATTTTGTATATATTGCAAACAAAACGGTCATAAGTCTGTCTCAAAAGAATGTCCCAAGTACCAGCATCATTTGAAGGTTAAAAAAACCATGTCTGAACAAAATATATCATTTAAAGAAGCGGTATCAACGGTTAATAACCCAAGCTACTCCAAAGCTACCTCAAACAATAGGTACAATTTATTAAACAACCTCACAAACTTCCCACATTTGAATGACGACAAAGATAGTGAGAATCCTTCAGGTGGTAAAAACTGGGTACCACGTCCACAGTCTCAACCTCCTATAAAACGCAAGGCCATTTCTCCTCTTATAGTTAAAAAACCCCTACCTTCAAATCTCAGGCCTCAACTAGTAATTCTGTTTCGCCTAATCCCCATAAGGATTATTTCCAGTCATACAGAGAAAAGCTAGAAATCGAAATTTTACATAAAATTCCTTACATTTTCTAACATCTTAATAAAAAAATTAATTTAGTTGTGCCAGACTGGGATATTTTTCAAGAAACACAAAACGAAATTAAAACAATTATAAATTCTTTACCTGATTCAAACGATGATGGATTCTATTAGGACCTTAAATATAATTCAATGGTATTGTGATTCAATAATAAAAAATAAATCTAACCTTTTAAACTATTTAGCTGGTTCAACTACTAGATTCGAACTAATTGCTCTAAATGAGACTTATTTATCACCAAATATAACGTTTTATGTAAACGGGTACAATTTTGAACACGTTGACAGAACTGACGGATTTGGTGGTGTCGGAATCCTCGTCCGAGACCACTTATCATTCTCAGAAATAGTTCTCCGTAAAAATTTCAATTCCAAAATAGAGATTTGTGGAGTGTATCTAAATGACCTTAATATATCTATACTTGTGTTTATAAGCCTCCTAACATACAAGCGACTACGAAAGACTGGGAACATATTTTCTTGCAGACTCAGGGTGATGTTATTGTATGCGGCGATTTAAACTGTCATCACAGTCGACAATACACAAGGTAACAGATTAATAGACGCTATAGATGAAACAAATTTAATCATTTTAAATGATGGCAATCCAACAAAACGAACGACCTTCGCAAATAGATCTTACCCTAGTTTCACAAAGTTTGATGAGTTACTCAGAATTGAATATAATAGATGATACATTAGGATCTGATCATTTTCCTATACACATCTCTATATCCCGACAATATATCCCATCTTCTGTATTACCACCAAGAAAATGGATAGAGTCTTCTGCCGATTGGGAGCTTTTCCAGGAGTGCATAGTAAACGACCTCCTAATTAACGATATAAATTCATTAGAATATTTTCTTGAAATAATAAATAAATTAGCATCCAATTCTATGAATGCTCGTACTGGCGGATCTAAAAAAGTGTCAAACCCCCTTTGGTGGGACAATTATTGTGTTCAAATTATAAATAAACGAAACAACGCTTATAAAATGTTCAAAAACACTGCAAACTTAGAGAATTATCTACAATTCAAAAATATTCAAGCTAGAAGCAAACTATTATTTAAATAAAAACAACAGGAATGCTGGAAAAAATTTGTTAGCAGTTTAAACAAAAACACACCGATCGCAAAAATTTGGGCAATGGTTAGAAAAATATCAAACAAAAATTCTATGAAGAAAAAACAACCAATATTCGAAAGCCTTATAAATCAAAATTTTTACAACATTTCCCCAAGTTTTGTTCCAAATGTAATAGAAGAAC
The DNA here is from genome assembly GCA_963921935.1 of Galeruca laticollis. NCBI lineage: Eukaryota > Metazoa > Arthropoda > Insecta > Coleoptera > Chrysomelidae > Galeruca > Galeruca laticollis. Next base: position 91,193,129 of record OY998175.1, on the reverse strand, counting down.
CGACAGAAAATCACAGCAATCACAATGTCGACAAATCTTTTGATATCATAGAACTGGAAACTGCAATCAAATTCACAAGATGTACAGCTCCTGGTAACGATAATATAACATATGATATTATTAGAAATATGCCATTACCTGCGAAAACAATTTTACTACAAATATATAACGATTGGTGGGTAAAAGGTAAGTACATTGAACAAAGCAAACAAGTAACTATTTGTCTACTCTTGAAACCACAAAAAGACAGAAATTTATTTACGTCTTATCGACCTATATCACTGATGTCCTGTATAACTTGTTGAACAAAACTACTACCTACCTTTGAACCTCACTCACTTTTTAAGCTCAGATAACTGTCATATTTTAGATCTACTGGTAAATTTCATCAAATACGTAAACATTAGTATTTAGGTAGACTCATTGAAAAATTCTGTGGCTAATGGACTTGCTTCCTAGCCATTTTCTTTCACACACACACACACACACATCCCTTACTCTTTACTGTGGCGTGCATTTGGATATGGTAGGGATGAAATTTGTGTTTTTAATTATCCTAGCGACACTTCTCTTGCTTATACTTACTTGCTCACTAATACATCTTTGACTAGTATGTGGATTCTCAACCCATTACTTCAAATTCTGAATCGTCTGTAATTGCAGATTTTCGTCTAGAATTTTTTGTATATTGCACGCTTCCAGTAGTTTTGAATACGTGCAGTAGTCTTTTAAAAACATTTCTGTTAGGATGATATTTGGATACTTTTGAGCGTATAATCTACTTGCTAAAAACAGTTCTCCTGACACTCACCAATAATTAAGATCATATCTATTCTTTCTTCGTTAGAGTACTTTTTCATGTTTAACCAGGGATTAATAACTATGTCAATTATTAAAACTTAACAATGCATCAACACTATACAAATACGATACACAAATACACACTATACAAATTTATAAATTTATTTGACAGATGGAATGGTATTAAAATATAAGTATGAGTGAATAATATTAAAAACCAAATACAGTACACAGCCACCCACTTCAGAGGACATGAAGAATAGGATAATGCGAGCTTTTTAAAGAATAACACTAGATATATTAAAAAAACAATAATTTTTTCAAAAGAGTTCAAGCTTGTATCTAACACGATAGGCATGATTTTGAGCACTTTCTTTAAATTTTTTGTAAGTTTTTTTACTAATCCTAATGCAAAGTTAATGATTGAGTACCCTTAATAAAATTCTGTTTTAAGAGACCTTTGATTTATCAATAATAAATCACACAACAAAGCACTTACTGTCAAAATAACAAATTTTAAATTTTTTAAAACTTTCCATCGGAGTATCATCATGTCAAAGATAACTAGATGTCAGCAAATAATTGAATATTGAAAAACAAATTTGAAATTTCTCGAAAACTATCAGAGTTAGATATAGGCAACCCTAATACCAACTGAAAGGTAATAAATTCCCACGTTGAACAGACCCAACAGATACAGGGTGTTCCGTTTAAATTAAGGCAGAAATTTATGTATTAAATGGTTAGTGTTATACTGTCATATTAAAAACACCCTGTATATTATAGCATACCAGTAAATATTGGATACATAATGTTAAAAGCTTTTAGTGAGATAGTGTAAAGCAAATGTGGTTATTCGTTTTTATTTTCAAGTTATTGTATTTTTTCGGAGGGTCTACAAATTATCTAAAATCGATTTATCCTGGAAACTGAACTAGATAGGTATAGGGAAATCTTAAAGAACTTACATTATTTTTAATAGTATAATTCAAAAATGTGATAAAATACAGGGTGTTCCATATAAAGGAACCTAACTTTGATACGGCACGCTTTTTTGGAGCACCCTGTATATTCCAAACAATTTTCAAATTATAGTCCTAAGTAATCTACTTAATTCTACGTCTAATTTTATTTGCCGTTAAGACGCCAGAGAATATTTCTTTCATAGTGCCCCACCCTGTATATATAGTTATCTCAGATATTCAATACGGGTTCAGAACAGGGCGATCAACAGAAGATGCAGTATTCGCTTTAACGTCATATATATATATATATATATATATATATATATATATATATGTATATATATATATTATACTATATATGATAAAAGCTTACTTACTTTTGATTATGAAATTTATATAACTATTATTTATATTTAGAATTTTTGTTTTTTAGTTTGGCTAGCTCAGTTATTGTTTTTTTATATATTTGTTATATTTATTATATATTAATTAATTCGGGAGCATGAAATCCTTTTTCTCTTTGAGTCCTGGCTTTTAATATTGTTGTAATTGTTTAAATAAAATGAAAACACATTATTTTGAAATAGTTTTAATTTTAAATTCAATATTTTATATTTGATAAAAATTATATGAGACGCCAATGGTTATATTGTATCTACTTATTTATTTTAATAATTTCATCAATGCGCATGCGTGAAAAACTAGTCATGCGCTTTAGCATAAAACGAACAATTCTTATACATACGAAGCATCTATTCATATTATACCAAGTTTGTTGAAGATGCAGACAAATGAATGGTTCAAACACATAAAAGAATTTATATATAAATCATACATATATATGATACAAATTGCTGTGGGAAGAAAATAGTTATAAACATAGATAGAAATATAGGTATTATATACAGATGGACATAGTTATAACATTGATAAATTTTCAATCATCAGATTTATGCGATTACAAGATGGCGTAAGTACATATTTTAATTTATTTAAAATTCGGCCTTTTATTAATTTTAACGATTTATGCAATGAATTCACTATATAAAGTCTGTTTCTTTCTTTTTTAGATCGATCATATTTGCAAAAGTTTATCAATTTATGAAATTAAGTACTTATTTGAGTATTTTGAGTTTTTACTCTGATTATTGGCCAATAATGATTTACAAACACTGACCTGTTGCTCTTGAATTGGGATGAAAGTCTCTGGATCCCAGGAACACTCCGCTGAAGCTCCAAAAAACCAAAATTAATGAAAATTTCGTAGATTCTTGCCGAAAAACTTGATACAATTGACTGTGAGTATTACTAAGATTGTATTTAATAGTACTTTATAGGTTTAAATGTCTTAAACCGGGAATTTCTTGAAATTTCAGGAACACCATCACACACACTCCTCGCTTCTTGATACCAGCTTCCCTTATTTTCGAAGCGTCCCCTCGATTCTCTACTTTTTTCAACAAACAGTCTTTTGTTCTTTTTCAGGTCACTATTTCAAAGTTTATTTGTTGATTCACAATTTGTTCTGTCATATTTTATAACCAATAAAATATTGTCTTTTGCAATCAGATTAATTGAAACTTCTTTCACTTATTAAAAAATTTCATACATACACTCTTTTACATTATTAGTTCATTTATAGAGTTCCTATGAGTTTTTTCATCATACAAATAAATTAAAATTGGTTATACATAGATACATTTACATGGTACAACATTCAATATTATTATTGATAATATATCACTGTTACACTCTTATTATTCATAAATATAAATTCTCTTATGTTATTTGTCTAAACTCTTTGCATTATATTATTTATAATAAACTTTAACAAATTACTATTTATTGATTCAATGTTTATTTTATTTACCATATATCATTTATATATACGTCATTATTTGTTTATCTATGAAAATCTATTGAATTCTATTCTATTCAATATTTGTATTTGTTTTTATTCTCAAATTAATGATTATAATGAATTATCTATAATATTATTTGTATTCTAATGTAACTACTTATATCTAAAATTCTCTTGACTTGACTATATAATTATATCTTTTTAGGTGAACATCTGGTTATGGTATGGAAATTATTCTTCGTCTTAGGCAACTTTATTTACATCATTACATTGGTTAGGCAATCTCTATATTTTGTGTTATTATTGAGGTAATTCCTTATTTATTATATTGTTATAGGCTATTATTTAATATATCTTTATTTGATATGTTGTTTAAATTAAGAAAAGTGTTTCCTTTTTACCTGTTTTCTTAAATTATATTATTTTCATATATTTTAATACTAGCAACATATTTTTATAATACTAATTCTCTTATTATCTATGATATCTGGTTCAATATATATATATATATATATATATATATATATATATATATATATATATATATATATGATGCCTTAGATAAAAAAATCTACGTTATGTATCTTTGTTGATTTATCTAAGGCCTTCGACACGGTCTGTCATGAAAAACTACTCAAAAAACTGTTTACCTACGGATTTAGAGGAAATATTTACAATATTATGAAAAGCTATTCATCTGATAGAAAACAAAGGGTAAGAATTGATGGCGTGACTAGTACCTATAAAACAGTTTCCTATGGAGTTCCACAGGGAACAGTGATGGGCACCTTACTGTTTACAATTTATATAAACGGGTTATTCGGAATAAAAATCCGGGGAAATATTTTGAGTTTTGCAGAGGATACTGCCATTCTCTATAAAGCAGATTCCTGGCGAGAATTAAAGAATCTTGTGGAAGAAGATTTTCTTGAAATAGAAAAATGGTTTAGGGGAAATAAACTCACACTGAATTTTACTAAAACAAAATATTTACCATTTTCTTCATATTCAAACGGACTTCCGAATATAGGACCACTTAAAATAGGAGATAGCTATGAAATACCGGGAGATAAGTCAATAAAATACCTTGGCATTGTGATAGACTGGCATTTAAGGTGGGACCTACAAATACAAAACGTGGTTAAAAAATTAAGGGGGTTATTATACAGATTTAAATACCTCAAAGATTTAAGAATATTGTACTAAGCTTTGATCGCATCACAACTACAGTACGGAATAGTGGTATGGGGTGGAGTGAATAATATACATCTGGAAAAATTGAATGTTGCACAAAAATACATAATTAAAATAATATATCGTAAGGTCCGTACGTATCCAAGCGATTATCTGTTCAGAGAATCTAAATTCCTTGATATAACTGTTTTGCTTGAGTATCCTAAAAAATATAAAAAAACAAAATATCATATTACGACCTACCAATCACAACCACGAAACAAGAAAGCGGAATAATACTGTGGTATTACCTTGCTGTAAAAAAACTATAGGTCAACGAAATGCAACTTACCTGGGACCTCGGTACCAGATCATTTGAGGAATATTAATAAAGTAGTTTCGGTAGGAGAATTAAGCAGTGGGTTACAAAAACTGAAACATCATTTTTTCAAGATATTGTGAATCAAAATATTGGTTCTTGAGTATAAAAAACTCATTTCTTCCATCTTCACCAATATGTCAAAATAGTAATTTATGAAACAAGTGCATAAAGTGGTACTTTTTTTCACGAATGGAAACAGGCGAGTGCGGCAATTCCATGAGTGAAAAAAGACACTTTATGCACATGTTGCATACATTATTTTTTCTACAGTCCTATACCAAAAAATTAAATTCAAATAGAAATTTGGGATATTTTAATTAAGCTCCTTCGGCAAATTACAATTATACGTATACCGATGAAATACAAGGTACTTCAAAGATAGGGCGTAGAAAAAATTATGTTGGGTATTACTTGGTTGTTGATTGACACAGATTGTTTTACTATTTTTGTACTGTGTTTTCATTATTATCTTATACATTGAGACTTTACTTTATTTTTGTTGAGGCTTTATAATAGATGTAATAGGTTAGGTGTTAAGTGCTATTACTACTATAACTGTTTATTTGTAACTTAAAATTTTAATTACATTGAAAAAAACTTTTATATATACTTAAGTTTTAATTGTCAGAATAGTATGATTCTATCTACTTTGATTATCTAATAATCGAAGTCACGCACAAGAGTATATCGGTTTATAACTGGTGTACGCTTCTGTGACTTATCCATGTTTATTTGTACGCCAATCTTATTGAAATTCATTGTAAACTATATTCATATAAATAAACTTATTATTATTATTATTATAATTATATACATATATATATTTATATTTATATATATATATATTATTATATATATGTTATATATATATATATATATATATATATATATATATATATATATATATATATATATATTATTATTATGACTTAAGCGACTCACTTTCTCGGCCGTAGCCGGAAAACATTCACCGACCCCTCGCGCGCGCCATTGGGGTTTGGCTCTATGGGAGCTCGGGCCAAATGGGTTAGGGTTTTCTAAGTTGGATTAGATGATATTCGGTTAGGGCCCGAGCCCATCGCTGGTAGAGCTCGGCACGGTTAATGGGGATGAAGTTCATCATGTCCCATTAGTCCGGTGGATGCTTCGATGGTCTATCCTTCGTGGTTCAAAAATTTTCTGGTGATATGACATGTCTGGAGAATCACCGTCCTCTGGATAATTTTTGCGAGGCCTTTAGGTAGGTTGAGTTGCTCCAAATATTTCAAGAACCTCTTCGTCACCACGCCTGTAGCCGATATTATGACTGGGATTGTTCTCACTTCTTCTAATCTCCATACGTGTTTAAGTTCGATAGCCAAGTTTTGGTATTTATTTCTCTTTTCAATCTCCGTTTTCTGCAGGTTGCTGGTTAGGGGGCATCCTATATCAATAATGGTGGCCTTCTTATCTTTCTTTTTGATTACCAGGATATCAGGGCGGTTGTGATCTAAAGTCCTATAGGAGTGGATTGGCCTATCCCAGTACAGCACTGTTTCTTCGCTCTCTAAAACAGCTTGAGGTACATATGTATAGAAGGGTGGTGGGTTAGTAACAAGTCTTAAGTCAAGTGCTAATTTCCTGTGGATGATCTTCGCCACTTCGTTGTGTCTTCCCAGATACATTCCCGTAGCCAAAACAGGGCTGTGACATGTTCGATAGTTTCTCCCACTGCTTCACACTTTCTGCAGACATCGGTAACGTCAGGGACTTTAAGAATGTATTTCTCATAATTTCTAGTTCGGATGATGCTATTCTGAATGGCTGTTATAAATCCCTCGGTCTCTGGGTGTAACGTTCCTTCCTTCAGCCATAGAAGCGAGGTTTCCTTATCAATCTCTGGGTTGATTAACGCATTGGGATACTTTCCGTGGAGCACCTTGTCTTGCCATGCTGTTTGGATATCCTCGTTCGTTAGGATCGTTATAGCATGTTGTCGATCTTTGAGGTTAAGCGGTGTATATCTATTGTCACTCTCCACTATTTTCCTATTGAGAGGCCTGTTCGAGTTATAGAAGTAGAGTCGCATGTTCTTCTCTTGGGCTCGACACATTCTTTTGACGCTGCTTAATCCCCCGCCCCTTGCGTTCTAGGCATATATAGTCTTTCAACTGCGCTCTTTGGATGATGCATTTGAAACTTTGTAAGAGTAGTCCTCGTCATTCTGTCTAGGTCTTCCAGGTGTGTATCTGAATACTTTAGTATTCCAAATGAATACGCCAGACTAGGGACAGCATATGTGTTGATGGCTGTAATCATGTTCCTAGAGTTGAGTTTAGTATTCAGGAGCTTATTTGAGCGCTGTTTGTATTTTTCTCTGAACTCCTTCTTTAGTTGTGTGTTGTCTATCCTTCTATTCTGCAAAATTCCGAGGTATTTGTACGTTTCTTCTGGACGAATATGCGCAAAATAACGTGTATTTTCCAGCTGCTGTGTTAATTTTCCCTTTGTGACATGTATTTCGGCACATTTCTCCAGCCCAAATTCCATTTCAATATCGTCGCTGAATGTTTTAACATTAGCCACTAGTGATTCCAGTTGTCTTGGATTCTCAGCGATTATTATTATTATTATTATTATTATTATTATTATTATTATTATTATAGTATAAAAGTAATATGTGTATGAGTATGTGTATGTGTGTATTCACACACACACACGTATTTCCTTAGTGCTTAGAAATTCTTGAGTTTTCTGTTGAAATTGGACTATTTTAATTTGTGAAAAGTGCTTTTGGAGTGATGTACTACAAATTAACATCTATGTAACTGTTGGCAAGTAAAAAATCATTCTATTTCACGATATTATAAACATATGAAACTTTTTTCGCATCAAAAATACCAAGTTTACTTCGATACTTTTTACTGATTCATAAAACCAAATTAAATCGACGTGGACAATTGCACTCGGACTAATTTTTAATCTGAAATTTTGATTTATCAACCTGTTTGAGTCATTAAATGCTTACACAATAGAATCGTTAGAGGAGAAAAATATGGATCTTGATCATTGCGTTAGATGTAGAAAGCCCGTTAAAACCGGATATAGATGTCAAAAGTGTAATCGTCTGTCGCACTATGCATGTTTAAAAATTGTGAAAAACGTACAATTTTTAAAGGATAACATGGTTATTTGCTGCGGTGAATCTGGAGGTACATTTGATTCTTTATCAAGTGTTGCTTCTACTGAGGTTGAAAACAGGTCTGGTCTAGCCCAAGAGCAGGCTGTGGACATTAATAAAATAACAATACGACATATGGAAGAACTATTAAAGCAAAAGGAGGAGACTATCCATTATCAAAAAATTGCTATAGATTCGCTTCACCACCAAATATCTTTGTTAAATGAAGAAACATCAAGATTACGGAATTCCATTGTTTCTCCAACACTGCAAAATAGTCAGAAGCCAAACCCAAAAACGAGTGTTTCAGTGCGACCGAAGACCAATGTCGAACAACAAGCTCCGCAAAATGATGCATCTACGTCAGATCATACCATTGTAACAAAAAGTAATGTCAAAAATGCCTTACATAATGTGGAATCCCAGCTTCTATGTGAAAAATATATTGGCCTCAATCAACCTTCTTATGCAAATGCAAATGCGAATATTGGTAGCCACGTTGGAAAAAGAAGACCTAGACAGTTGCTAATTGGAAACAACCACGATATATCTGGTCCACTGAAAGCAGCGAATCAAACCATGGACAAATACTATCATTACCACGTAACGAACTGGCATCCAGATGTGTGTGGCGATGAGATATTGGACTATTTAAAAAGCTTTGCTGCCAGTGTAAAGGTGGAGAAGCTAAATTCGAGAAATCCAGACTTATATGCGTCTTTTAAAATAAGTGTATTATCTAAAGAATCTGAAAACATTTTAAAGAGCGAAATTTGGCCTAGTAGAGTTACTTTAAATCGGTTTTTTCATACGAAAAGAGTTGATGCACTTTCGGGGTGATATCTCGAATGTAATTGATAACAGTGATGATATATTCAACAAACATTTTTTCAGAGATTTCAACTTATCAATTTTTCACCTAAACGTTCAGAGCTTACATAACAAAATAACAGAACTGCAAGTATTCTTAAATAGCAAACCATTTGATATTTTTTGTGTTTCTGAGCATTGGTTAGACATCAATAGCTTAGACAAAATTAAATTGAACAAATATTCGTTAATAGCGTCCTTTTGTCGCCAAACAAAAGAAATGCACGGTGAGGTGGCAATATATACAACATCTAAAATTTCTGTCAGAAGAATTGATATTGGAAGGTTCTGTAGGTCGTTTGATGCGGAATTCTGTGCTATTGAAGTTAGATACTGCAGTCTAGCTGTCATTGCGGTTTATCGGTCTCCCACCAAAGGAAATATGTCAGTTTTCATTGAAACACTAACGGATTTGGTTGAATTCTTGAATAACAAATATAAAAAAATCATTATCATGGGTGATATGAATCTGGATCTCGATGGTAATACGGATCACGCAAAAAATCTGTGCAATCTCTTCAATATGTATGGCTTCAGCTACTTAATCCACCAACCTACTCAAATAACTATCTCGTCAAGATCATGCCTTGATAACATAGTAACTAATGTTGGCGAGGAGAATCTTGCCTCTGGTGTACTAGAGCCACTTGTATCTGATCATAGTGGCATCTATCTCTTTCTGAACTCTAACATTTCTAAAAAACCAGAACACTTTAAGAAAAGGATTATAAACGAGAACACAATAAAAAATTTTGTTGATAACTTGGAAGGGATAAATTGGGCTATTTTTAATATCGACTCTCTGAACTCAAGTCAGTCTATTGATAAAATTCTTGAAGTTTTATCAAATGCTGCTGAAAGAGCATTCCCCTTAAAATCCATACACTGTACACGGCCTGGATTGAAGTGGTTTACCCCAGAGTTAAAACTAATGCGGCAGCAAGTATATGAATTTCGAAATAAATTCAAATCTTCAAATTCACCATTACATTGGAGCGAATATTGTATATTAAGAAAAAATTATAAACAAGCATTAAAGGAAGCTAAGAAGAGTGCTTGTATGAATAGAATCTTAAAATCCGATAATAAGAGTAAAACGATTTGGGGTACTATAAATCAACTAAGGCATGAAAGTAAATCCCGTTCAAATAGCGTTAACATTAATGCCGACGATTTAAATAATTTTTTCACTACCGTTTCTGAAAAACTTATTGAATCACTTAATGATCCATATACGCACTATATTTCCTTCCTGAATAAAATGCAAAAACCTCCATCTTCATTTTTCATGCTACCATTTTTAGAATCTGATGTACTTGAGGCCATTCATTCCCTCAAAAACAAATTAAGTACCGATTACTATGGCTTAAATGCACAAATGATTAAGGCCTCCAGCACTTCTTTACATACACCCCTAACAGTTGCTCTAAACAAGTGCACTATCGAAGGCATTTGGCCCAACTCTTTAAAAATATCAAAAATTGTGCCCGTTCATAAGGGGGAAGATGTGGATGAACTGGATAATTACAGACCAATAGCGATCGTTCCCATATTATCTAAAATATTTGAGATCCTGATAAGGGATAGGTTTATATCTTATTTGGAAAAACAAAGTATTCTCTCGGCGTCACAGTTCGCATTCCAAAAGAACAAGTCCACTGTCTCTGCATTGGTTACAATTGTAGATGACATAGTGGACAGCCTCGATAGGGGACATGAAGTTCGTGCTACTTTATGTGATTTGTCTAAGGCGTTTGATTGCGTTAATACTCAAATTCTTCTGGATAAAATGAAATTTTACGGGTTCAGAGATAAGCAATATGACCTTATGTTTTCTTATCTCAATAATAGACGGCAATACGTTTACTTGAACAACGTACATTCACACGAACTTAAAATGAATAACGGAGTACCCCAGGGTTCCGTTCTGGGCCCTTTATTATTTTTAATTTACGTCAATGATTTACCCCAATCTTTGGAACAGCAGAGCAGAGTGGTTCTATATGCTGATGATGCTACCTTAATTTCAAACGAGGGAGTTGCTGCGAGGAACGGAAGTCTTGATATGGCAAAAAATTGGTTTCAAGCAAATAAACTCAAACTAAATTAATCAAAAACTCAACATATTCTTTTCAGTGTTGACAAATTTGCAGAAAAGTCGGAGCCTGTTAAATTGTTGGGAATTGTATTCGATACTTCGTTGACTTGGTCGAGCCAGATTGATCGATTATGCTCAAAAATATCTTCTCAAATATTCGTATTGAGACAGTTACGTAAAAATATTAGTGACAATAATGTAATGAAAGTCGCCTACTGTGCCTTGATTCACAGTCATCTGTCTTATGGCATATCGCTATGGGGTAACTCAAGCAGGCTCCATAAGGTTTTTTCGCTCCAAAAGGCAGCAATCCGAATTGTGGACGGATCAGCATACCGAGCGCATTGTATAGAAATTTTTAAGAAATATAAGATTCTGTGTCTACCCTGCCAATATATCTTTGACCAACTTCTAAGAATACATCGGGACCTAAATTCTATTTCGAGTCATAGCGATTTACACGGTTACAGTACTAGAAATGCAAATGATCTAGTAAATATCTTTTCACGTCTGTCAACGGCTAAACGGAACCGACTTGATTTCAATCTGTTTAATAAATTAGATAAACTGTACCCGGAGAAAAAAATAAAGGAAATGAGCGATGCGAAATTTTCTAAATTTGTCAGAATTTATCTGATAGAACACTGTTTTTACAGCATTGATGAGTACATGAGCTATTCCTTTGAGAGTGCATTATACTTGAATACCTGATGAAATATGGTTAACCTACGATAATTGTTTATTTTTTCTATACAGTTCTATACTTTTATATGTTTTTATATAGTTTTTCATCCTTTTATAATATGTCTTGGTGTACTTTTAGATTTTTATTCTATTGTAGATATTTTGTAACTATTTCTACTTTTTATTGTGTGATTGTTCTCTTTTTTTTTGTTTTTTCTCATAATGTAATTAATTATCTATTAATCGTTTGTAATTATAATAATATTTTATATGAGATGACTATAAACGTGCCCTGTATGTAAAATGGTCAATAAACGAATATATATATATATATATATATATATATATATATATATTATTATTATTATTATTATTATCCGAATTGTGGACGGATCAGCATACCGAGCGCATTGTATAGAAATTTTTAAGAAATATAAGATTCTGTGTCTACCCTGCCAATATATCTTTGACCAACTTCTAAGAATACATCGGGACCTAAATTCTATTTCGAGTCATAGCGATTTACACGGTTACAGTACTAGAAATGCAAATGATCTGGTAAATATCTTTTCACGTCTGTCAACGGCTAAACGGAACCGACTTGATTTCAATCTGTTTAATAAATTAGATAAACTATACCCGGAGGAAAAATTAAAGGAAATGAGCGATGCGAAATTTTCTAAATTTGTCAGAATTTATCTGATAGAACACTGTTTTTACAGCATTGATGAGTACATGAGCTATTCCTTTGAGAGTGCATTATACTTGAATACCTGATGAAATATGGTTAGCCTACGATAATTGTTTATTTTTTCTATACAGTTCTATACTTTTATATGTTTTAGATTTTTATTCTATTGTAGATATTTTGTAACTATTTCTACTTTTTATTGTGTGATTGTTCTCTTTTTTTTGTTTTTTCTCATAATGTAATTAATTATCTATTAATCGTTTGTAATTATATTAATATTTTATATGAGATGACTATAAACGTGCCCTGTATGTAAAATGGTCAATAAACGAATATATATTATTATTATTATTATTATTATTATTAATAAACCATCTATCTATTATTATTATTATTATTATTATTATTATTATTATTATTATTATTATTATTATTATTATTATTATTATTATTATTATTATTATTATTATTATGGATCGTTACACAGTAAATTACTGGTTTCGTATAATGACCAGGTGTCCTCCCGACACCTCAGGTTAAGTCGTACTCAAAGTACTTTTCTTAAAATATGTGCTGTGCCATTCAATGCTATTCTTTGGATCAGTTCTACATTTAGTGTCGTTCGGATTTTCTTCATGAGATTGAAGAAGTTACTCGTCACAGTCCCCAATGCTCCGACTACTACCGGTATTATTTCCACCTTGAGATGCCACATTCGATTAATTTCGATGGACAGGTCTTTATATTTCAAAAGTTTTTCGGCTTCTTTGTGAACAACATTGTTATCACAAGGTACAGCCACATCTATTATTAAACATGTTTTAGTTTCTTGATTTTTTATAATTATATCAGGTTTATTTGCTGGTATGTGTCTGTCTGTGTGAACCTGTTGGTCATATAGTATTGTTATGTGCTCCTTGTTAACAACGTCTGGAGGTTGGTGTTTATACCAGTTTTCCACGCACTCAACTTCTATTGAGTTGATCAGTTTCCAGTGTATGTATCGGCAAATGTTGTTATGTCTTTCGATATACTCTTTTTTGGCCAATTCACGGCAGCATCCCACTATATGTGTTATGTGTTCTTCTTCTTCATTACATAAACGACATTTGCTATTGATATTTAATTTCAATATATATTTTTGTGATATCTGGTGCTTGATCTTGAGCCGCTATTATTAATGCCTCCGTTTCGCCCTTCAATTTTCCTTTTTTCAACCAAGACCATGTTTGTTCACTACTTATAGTTGGCTTTTGAATGTTTTGTGGAAATTGTCCATGTAGAGATTTATTCGTCCATTTATCTCTTAGTTTTCTCAGTGCTTTCTTTTTTATTATATTTTGTTGTTGATTTTCATGATTTGCTTCTTCACTTGATATTTGTAAGTCTTCCATTATACGCTTTACTTTATATTTGATAGTCTTTGTTGTTGGTAATTGCCCATCTAGATATTTTATCATTCTTATAAATTTATTATCATTTTTCGAGATATACTTGCTTATTATTGTGATGTGTGTCATATTATACGCAGTTTCTATTTGCCTTAGACCCCTACCTCCTTCTGATCTGGGTACGTAAATACGTTCTACATCTGATCTTGGGTGAAGTAAGCCATTCGATGTTAGTATTTTACGGGTCTTACAGTCAATTTTTTTTATCTCTTCAGTGTGCCATTCTACAATACCGAAGCTATATTCTAAGGTAGGTATTGCCAGGGATGAAATAGCCAGAAATTTATTTTTGGCAGTGAGCTTGGTTTGTAATATTTTCCCGACTCTTCTGAAGTATTCTTTTTTGAGAATATCCTTCATCAGTTGATGTTCGATTCGAACTCTTTCTTGTATCCCAAGGTATTTGTATGTGTTCCCTCGCTCTAAACTTTGTATTTCTAATTCATCTGTGATTTTAATATTCATTTTGTTAGTTATGTCATCTCGGAGATATGTTACTGTAGCACATTTATCTAGTCCTAACTCCATTTTTATTGTTTTGCTGAATTCATGGACCGTTGCGATGAGATTTTGCAGATCTTTTTCGTTTCTCACAAATAATTTGAGATCATCCATATAGAACATGTGAGAGATTCTATCTGAATTTGCAGTATTGTAGCCAAGCTTCATGTCATTTAGTTCATTGGTTAGAGGGATCAAACACATGCAGAATATCAAAGGCGAAAGAGAGTCCCCCTGGAATATCCCTCGTCTTATACAGATGGTCTCTGTTTCCATTGTCTCTCCTGGTGAAGCTAGAATTATTTTAATATGCCATTTCCTCATAGAACTCATACAAAATTGGACTATATTAGGGTCAAGGTGATAAATTTTCAATATTTGCTCAATCCAGCTACGTGGGACGCTGTCGAATGCTTTTTTATAATCTATCCAAGCTATTGACACATTTCTCTTCCTCATTTTGCATTCATCTGTTAGTAACTTATTTAGCAGAAGTAATTCTCTGCAACCGTACGAACCCTTAGCACAACCCCTCTGTTCTACTGTATATAAGTTATTCGTTATAAGATGTTCGTATATTTTGTTTGATATTATTATTATTATTATTATTACAGTTACCTATAGAAAACCTTTAGAACCACCAGATACAAAAGCACAAGTGGAACATGAAAATTTAAAACAACCTTTTAGTAAAATGAGGCCAATGGTAAATTCCGATGCTCCGGGTGTTTTCACATCATCTGAAGTTTCCAGTGCTATTGCCAATGCTCAGTCTTCCAACTTATGTCATTCTGTTATCAGTTTGGGAAACGATACCATACCTCATAAAAGTAACACCAGAGAAAGAGCAGCACCCAAAATTTTAATTACGGGTAACAAAGATGACGAATCATTTCATTTAAGATCGGCAAACAGACAGAGAATGAAACACCTCCATTCTACAAATTGGGATCCACACACATCAGAAGAGGATTTACTCAAGTATTCAGAAGAGTTTGTTCCCGATATTAGTGTTCAAAAGTTGAACTCTCGCCAACCACTTAAATATGCTTCATTCAAGATAACAGTGCCTGTTCTTGAACTAGAAAAAATTTTAATACCGGAAATATGGCCTACAGGAGTAATCATCAATCAGTTTTTTCAGCCAAGAAGAGTTATGTTCAATTCCGTTGAGCAGGCGAATAAACAGTAAATATAGACAGCATCTTTCGGTTTTCCATATTAACGTAAATAGTCTTCAAAATAAGTTACATGAACTTTCAGTTTTCTTAACCGAACATCCATTTGATATCGTATGTTTTTCAGAACATTGGTTAGATAAGAATAACTTGGAATTAATCAAATTAAATGATTATAACTTCATTTCCGATTTTACTCGTTCTAGAAAGCAACATGGGGGAGTGGCAATATTTTCAAAATCGCATCTAATATGCAAGGCAGTTGATCTGAAGCAGTTTTCTGTTATATACGATGCCGAGTTTTGTGGAGTAGAATTGAAAGACACCATAATAATTGCTCTTTATAGATCGTCAAGTAGTTATAATTTTACCATATTTAAAGATCAAATTATTAAACTTCTTGAATATATTCATAGAAAATACAAAAACATTGTCTTGGTAGGGGACTTCAATTTAGACATTTCAAAGAACGACGATAAATCCAAAGATCTTAAAACAGTCTTCACAAGTTTCGGATTACGCCATACGATTGAGGAGCCCACTAGAATAGTCCTGAATAGTCAATCCTGTCTAGATAACATAGTTACAAACATAGACCCTAGTCTCACTAAAGTGGGAGTAGTAGATCCTCTAGTGTCTGATCACAACGGCCAATACATATATTTTAATCACCTATTGAATGAAATTGTCGCCATTATTAAACGTGTTATTAACGACGCAACAATAACGGCTTTTTCTGATAAACTTTCTGAAGTTTCTTGGAATGATTTGGATGTTCATAATATGGGTGCAGATAATTTGGCAGAAAACATATTGAATACGCTGAAACATATCTCTGATACTTGTTTTTGTGAAAAAACTGTTAAAACAAATAAATCTAATATCAAATGGTTCAACAACACATTGCGTAGTATGAGAAAAAATGTCATTACAGCAAAAAACAAATTTATGAATACTTATTCGGAAGGTGATTGGGTGTATTACAAAAATTTAAACAAAATATATAAAAAAGCAATTCGCTCTGAAAAGAAGTTAGCCTACTCAAAGATAATAAAAGATTCGGATAATAAAAATAAAACATGTTGGACAATCGTAAATTCGGAAAGAAGAACTAAAATTAATAAAACCAAACAGTCCGATATATCACCACAAAAATTCAATGAATTTTTTACATCGGTATCGGAAATAGTATTAAAATCTCTTGGTGATTCTCAATACGAGTCGAGTTTCTTTTTAAATAAACTGAATCAACCTGCATTTTCATTCTTTATGAGTGCAATCTTGGAAAGTGATCTCATTCGTCATGTTTAGATTTTTACAATATAAATAGCAAAATATTGAAACGTTGTATACACTCATTGACATATCCACTGACCATTTTATTTAATAAATGCTTAGAGGAAGGATCTTGGCCTGACTCCTTTAAAATATCAAAAATTATTCCATTATATAAAAATGGTGATATAGATTCTCCAGAAAATTTTAGACCCATAGCAATTTTACCGACGATTAACAAAATATTTGAATTGATAGTCAAAGAAAAATTAATCAATTATTTGGAAGATAAGTCACTTCTAACGGAATTTCAATTCGGCTATCGCAAAAATAAATCATGCATACGTGCTCTTCTTCGACTCTTAGAGGAAGTTGTACAGAAACTAGAGGAAGGCGTCAACTCTGTTGCCACGTTATGCGACTTAACGAAGGCTTTTGATTGTGTTCCAGCGGATTTACTCCTAAATAAACTGGAATTTTATGGTATTAGAGGAAATGCACACAAATTACTGACATCTTATTTAAGTAATAGGAAACAGTATGTAGTTTGTGGAAACAACCAGTCTGATTTACGTAATATAGACAACGGCATTCCTCAGGGCTCGATTTTGGGTCCAATACTTTTTATAATATTTGTTAACGATTTACCAGAGGCTATTGACACTTTTTGTATTTTATTCGCTGATGATACTACAACTTTATCTGATGGCACACAAGCTGGTGATAATATTTTGTTGAATCAGTGGTTCCTGGCAAATAAGCTGAAACTCAACGACACTAAAACGAAACACATTCTTTTCAGTTTAGATAAATGGGCTATAAAATCAGAGCCAGTTAAATTACTGGGCATTCATTTGGATACAAACTTAAGTTGGTCACCTCATGTTGACTACCTTTGTTCAAAATTAGCGAGCCAAGTTTTTGTAATTCGTCAATTAAAATCATGTATACCAACTCATTTGTTAAAGTCTGTATATTGCTCACTTTTTCATAGCAATTTAACATATAGTATTATGCTATGGGGCAGCAGCACATCAGTGCACAAAGTATTTGTGCTACAGAAAACTGTAGTTAGAATAATTTACAACGCACCAAGAAACACCAATTGTAAAAAAATATTCCAAAAACTTGAAATGTTGCCGCTTCCGTGCTTGTATATTTTCGAAGTGTTAATTGAAACACATAAAAATCGATATGTTCTGACTAAACATGCAGATGTTCATAATTATGATACTAGAAATAGTAAAGACATTGTCATTCTCAAATCTAGACTGAAAACAACAAAAAACAATAAGTTGGATGTTACATTGTACAATTCATTTGTAAAATATTTTGAACATATAAATATAAGTGATATGACGAGAGTTCAATTTAAACATTTTGTTAAGTCTTTTCTTTTAAATTATTGTTTTTATACAGTTGATGAGTTTTTGGAGGAATTGAATACTTGGACTTAATGCTTATATGTTTGTTTGTTTTGTTTAATTTAATTTTTACTTTCTATTATTTTTTAACTTATTTTATATTTTAAAATTGTCATATTTTCATCAATATTTTTACTTTATGAAATGTATATCTGTATTTATGTAAAATTTTTACTTTCTATTATTTTTATTATATTTTAAATTTGTATACAACACTATACAATCTTTAATATTTTTAGTTGGTAAAATGTATTCATATGTACTACTTTCACTGACTTCTAATGTACTATGTATGTGAATGGGGTCAATAAACCATCTATCTATCTATTATTATTATTATTATTATTATTATTATTATTATCACTATTAATCAACCATGGTTAGTCGGCGTTTTTCCATTTATCAAGAACACTCCCTGTTCCTAAGAATAAATGGTCTTATCTTTATCCTAGTGCTCGTCGGATTATGTGGGCTGTCTCCAGGAGAGCAGTTTATTGTTGTTGCCAGGTATTTTGTTTAACAATTCTCCGAAGTTATTATGAATAGTTCCCGTTGCTCCTATTATGATGGGGATGGTAGATGTTATAAGTCCCCACATTCTCTGCACTTCTATTTGTAAGTCTCGGTATTTGATGATCTTTTCGGACTCCTTCTCCTTTACTGTAGTATCTGATGGAATGGCAACGTCGATTAATAATAGACACGTCTTATTTTTGAGGTCCTTGATTATTAGATCCGGTTTGTTCGCCATCACTGTCCTATCTGTTTGTACTTGCATGTCCCATATTATTGTGATATCGTCTTTTGTTTCGACGCTTTTTGGCTTGTGTTTATACCATGCGTCCTCAGTTTCTATGTCGTAGAATTTGCAAATATTATAATGTAATGTTGAACATACTTTGTTATGTCGTTCTAGGTATTATTTTCTTGCAAGGACCGGGCATCCAGTGGTAATGTGTTTAATTGTCTCATCATACTGTTTACAGAGTCTGCACCTGGAATCTATTTCTTCTTTGAAAATCTTCTTCCTTATGTAGTTGGTTGGTTGGTCTTGTGCCGCTATTATCAACGATTCAGTCTCACCTTTCAAAATTCCTATTGTCAGCCAGCTAAATGTCTGTTTTTTGTCTACGGCATCCTTGTCGATTTCTCTTACATATTGTCCATGCATTTCCTCACTCTTCCATTTTCGTTCTCGTTCCTCGTTCATTTTTTTCCTACATCGCTGTTTGAGGTTTTTAACTTTTTCTGTTACTGTGATTCCGTTCATTTCATTTACCGATTTTTTTTCATGTTTTTTTGTTAACTTTTTGCCTTTGTTCGTAATTGTATTATTTTCTTCTCTTTCCATTTCGTTTAGTTTTATCAACTCAACAAGTCTGTCTTTCTTTTTTTCTATTATGTAGTTCGTAATGCCTATGATTGTCAAATTGTATGTCTGCTCATTGCTAATGAGTCCTCTTCCTCTGCTTGATCTGACAGTGTAGAGTCGGTCAACGTCCGCCTTGGAATGATGCAGATTATAAATGGTAAGTAACTTTCGAGTTTTTCGATCTATATTTTTTAGTTCTACCTCTTTCTATTCTAGGATGCCATAGCTGTAAGTTAGTACTGGCTGTGAAAGCGCTGTAATGGACGTAAATTTGTTTTTCCCTGTCAACTATTATTATTATTATTTTCCTTTTTGTGTCACCGGATTTACACCCGGCGTGTTTCAACGACAGTCGGCCTCAACAGCAAGACTTTCGTTGGGTGTCACTATTCTAGAAATGACCTAACAATGTTTGTCGCATCCAGGATTACAGATTTTTGCATTAATCGGTGGGTTGACTCAGGAATATCAATGTCTTTGAGGGAAGTACTTAGTTTCTTGGGAATTAGCCCCATACAGGATAAAACAACT
The DNA here is from genome assembly GCA_963921935.1 of Galeruca laticollis. Taxonomy (NCBI): domain Eukaryota; kingdom Metazoa; phylum Arthropoda; class Insecta; order Coleoptera; family Chrysomelidae; genus Galeruca; species Galeruca laticollis. Next base: position 91,172,712 of record OY998175.1, on the reverse strand, counting down.
GGTATGATCTTGACTTCTTTAAGATTCCACAATTCTTTTATTTCGGTCCTTAGCTCGGCGTATTTGCTTAGTTTTTCATTGTATTTGCTTTCTGTGTTAGAATTATTTGGGATCGATATGTCAATAAGCAGAGCTTGCTTGGATTGTTTATTAATAACTGTGATGTCCGGCCTGTTGTGTCGTACTGTTACGTCCGTCATGATAGTTTTATCCCAGTAGATCTTAACATACTGATTTTCTGTAACTGGAGGGGGCTTATATTTGTAATATGGCGAGTTGTTTTGTGGATCAAGTTTAAGTTTTTTCAGTACTTCTAGGTATACTACTGTGGCAACTTTGTTGTGTCGTTCTAGATATTTAGTTTCAGCTATGCTTTGGCAACTAGAAAGAATGTGTTCAATCGTTTCTTGACTTCTGTTGCACTTTCTGCACCTATCTGTTGGTATTTCTTCCTTCAAGATATACTTTTGGTAATTCCTCGTTTTTATAACCTGATCTTGTATACCAACCATAAAACCTTCAGTTTCTGGGAACAGCGTTCCAGTTTTAAGCCATTCAACCGATTTAGCTTGATCTATCGTGTCTTTCTGTAAATCATTAATGAATCTTCCGTGCAATTCTTTTGAACGCCAATTTCTAATTTTATCTTCCTCATTTCGTGTATTAAAGGGCGTAAAGTTTTCCATGCTTAGGTTTAAAGGTGTATAACCCGTATCTATTTTCACTATGGCTTTATGAAGTTGACTATTTTGGTGGCGGAAAAAACTCCTCAAGTCTGCAATTTGCTGAGTGCAAGCTTCCACAACATCTTTTATTCCTCTACCTCCTTTTTCTCTAGGTAAATTTACCCTTTCGACGGATGCTTTTGGATGGTGTTTTCTATGTTTTATTAGCTCGGTTCTAATCTTTCTGTTTACTGCTTCCAGATCCGTTTGAGTCCATTTAATTATTCCGAAGGAGTACTGAAGAGCGGATATGGCGTAGCTATTTATGGCCGTGGTAAGGTTTCTTGAATTTAGCTTACTTTTTAAGAGGTTGTAAAGGCGTTTTTCGAATTCGGTGGTTAATATGGCTTTTATTTCTTTATGTTCTATCTTGTGTGTCTGAAGGATTCCTAAGTACTTGTAGGGTTTGTCTGTCATTGCTTCAATATATTTGCCTGGCTCTAGTTCTATAGGTTCTCCTTCTTTCAGCTTTCCCTTTTCAACCGATACAGTTTGGCATTTTTCCATACCAAACGACATTCCGACATCTGTGCTCCACTGGTGCATGAGTTTTAAGTTGGATTCTAGGTGTTTTTTGCACGCGGCATATAGTTTCAGATCATCCATAAAGAATAGATGACTTATGGTTGTTGAGTTTCGATCCGCTCTAATAGTTGCTCCATATCCTGTGTGGTTTAGGCCACGTGATAATGGGTTTAAACACAAGCAGAACCATAGAGCGGAAAGTGTATCTCCTTGAAAGATTCCTCTTTTAATACTGATAGATTCAGTTTCTAGTTCTGTGTGATTTAGGTTAATTTTGAGTTTTGTTTTCCAATTACTCATAGTACTTTTTAGAAACCTAACCACCACAGGGTGTATATTGTAAATTTCCAAAGTTTTTATTAACCAACTGTGGGGCACTGAGTCGAAAGCTTTCCGATAGTCTATATAAGCCATGTATAGATTTCTGTTCTTCTTTCTGATTTGTTCCAATATCACATTATCGATTGTTATTTGTTCCTTGCAGCCCATATATTTTCTTTTGCACCCTTTCTGCTCCTCAGTTAGAATATCATTAGTTTCTAGGTATGCGTACAGTTTATCACATAGTGCTGCAGTGAAAATTTTGTACATTGTAGGAAGGCACGTGATGGGTTTATATTGAGAAGGATCTTGGTTTTGATCAGATTTTGGAAGAAGATAAGTGACACCATTTGTAAGGAAGTCTGGTAGTTGGTCAGGGTTTCTTAGAGCGATATTAAATTGGTTGGTCAGGTGATGATGGGTAGCCGTAAGTTTTTTGTACCAGAAATTTTGGATACCGTCGTTCCCTGGTGCTTTCCAGTTGGCCAAGTTTTTTATTACCTTTTTTAGATCTTGTAATGTAAATATTATTTCTTCCATATGTAGATGGTTGTTGTTCTGAATTTCTGTTTTGATACAAGGTGTATTTTCCTGGTGTTCGATTTCCTTCGACCACATTCCTTCCCAAAATGTCTGTAAATCCTCCTTCTTTGGCGGTTGTCCTTTAGAACCAGGTTGTTCGTTAAACGATCTATAGAAGCCCTTCTGATTTTTTGAAAAGAAGTTGTTTTGGATTTTGCGTTGGTAGCTCTCCTGATATCTTTTTAATATTTTAGAAGCAACTGCAAGTTTTTGTTTCCAGGTATCTAAGGTATCATCTATAATTGTTTTCATTTCATTTGTTGTTTTTCCTTCCAGCTGTTGTTTAATCTGGACCGGGATTTTATTTAGCAGCTTTTTGGATTTTTGCCCATTTGCTATTTGTTGAATTCTACCAATTTCTTTTCTCAAATTCTCGATTTTGGTACTAAGTCTTTGTTCCCATCTCGGTTTTTGAGGCGTACGTGTCTTAGGTGCTTTTAGTATTTTTTGTTTGTTGGCTTTGATTGTTGCTAGAGCTGCGCAATACACGTGAAGATGTATTTCCTCGAGGTTCATATCTGCATCCAGTTGACTTTCCAGAATTTGATTAGCAATTCCTAAGAGAGAGTGCGTGTTTGGAGTATAAATGAGTTTTGGTAGCGCCGGCCTGCTGGCAGGGTCGGATCCTCTGAATTCAGTAAGATGTTGTTGGTAGTTTTCTTCCCATAATGTTTGACGGTTGATTACTGAGGGTCGAAGACTTAATAGTGGTAGGTCAGCTTCAGGTCCTCTACTTTCTTGTTCCTGAGTCTCTGGGGTTTCATTTATAGGCTGTTGATTAATCTCCCTCTCCACCTCTGCCCTTATTTGTTCGATTGCAGGTAGAGGTATTAGGTTATTTCTTATGATAGCTCTACGTTGATCTGCTATTCGTTGTTCTGAGAGGTGATTTAGGTGTGGCATTTTCTCAATGAAGTGATTATGCAGTCGCATGCGGTACATCGTCATATCAGTCTCCAGTGCCGTAACTGTGAAAAACGAACGTATTACTTGTTTGTTGGTTTCATTGTCCCATTTCATACGTCGTCTTTCTGATTGTGCCTGATTTGGTTCAGTGGGTGCGACAGGCTGTCGCACAACACGTCTCCGAGGCGCCGTAGGTTCAAGCGGTTGATGGGGTACGTTTCGATGAGCGGTGCCCCCATCATTTTCATCTACATGCTGGACATCCTGACGGTTCCGATTGGAAGGACCAGCATCTAATCCTTCCCCGCCCGAGTAACGATTTCTTCGTGTGTTGAAAGCACTTTTTGTTCACACCATACGGGATGCTACCCCGCGTGGTGGTGGTTCTCCCTCTCGCGTTAGCCCATCTGCTGCAGATCCGCCACCGGGGATGGTTACCCGATCCTGAATCCCCAGAGATAGTTACTGGGGCTACCAACGTGGAGGTGCGAGCAGGAATTGGTAGGAGAGGCTATAAGAGACGCTTCACTACCATAATTATTATTATTATTATTATTATTATTATTATTATTATTATTATTATTATTATTATTATTATTATTATTATTATTATTATTATTATTATTATTATTATTATTATTATTATTATTATTATTATTATTATTATTATTATTATTATTATTATTATTATTATTATTATTTTTTCACGTTAACCGGATGTTTAGCGTGAGAACCGGCAAGGTTAGTTGCAAGGTTTCCAGCATTTCCTATGTATTTTTGTTCAACACTTTTCTGATTATATTGCACGTGCTCAAAATGACCGCTTTTTGTAGCTCGTAGAAAAGGTTTTTCTGGAGTCCTAGGCTATCCAGGTTCTTTTTCAGGTCTTTCGGTATTTCTCCAGTGGCTCCAATAATAATTGGGATGGTTTTGACCGTTTTCGCCTGCCATGTCTCTTTCAGGTCCTCGCACAATGGTAAGTATTTTTCTATTTTTTCCATGCCCTTTTTTCGTATGTTAGCAGCCGCTGGAACCGAAACATCCACCAAGAGTATTTCTTTTTCAGTTTTATTGAAAACCAGTATGTCGGGTCTGTTGTGTTGTACAGTCCTGTCTGTTTGGATATCTCTGTCCCAGTATAGCAAAAACTTGTCGCTTTCTAACACATGTTGGGGTGTGTACTTGTAGTATGGCGAGTAGTGTATTCTTATTTTTTTTTACATTTTTTTTTCTATTATAGAGCATCGACTGCTTTGGTCATTAGCTCTTCTAATTTGGAGGAGGGAAAACTCATGTTCACCCGACGTATAATCGGGTAGTGTTGGACTCCTTTATGGCCTACCAACCAAAAACCTCCCCCAATATTTGAGGCCACACTTTTATATTCTCAGATACAAATTGTTCGCTTTTAGGAAATTTAGGAGCTTAATTTGCTGGTCTGTTGTTGATGTGCATGACTTAACATCTTTTGCAATCCCCATATCTAGACGGCTGCGAGAAAGCAGTGGGCATTCAACTATTAGATGACTTACGGTGTTTTGTCTTCCGCATTCACAGACAGGTGGGTTTCTACCGAGAAGAAAGTGAGAGCTGGTCAGGTTAGTATGCCTAATTTTTATCCGGGTAATTATCACTTTCTCCTACGTTTTTGAAGTTTGTATTCTGTTGGTTTGAGTTGTATGTTTGGTTGTATTTGTTTTAGGAAGTTATTATTTACAGTCCATTCTTCTTGCCACTTGTCCATAATTTTTTCTTTTATGCTCTTTTTCTGTTCTTCTAGGCCTTCATCATTTTCCTCTGTGCTGATATTTAGAGAGGACAGTAAGAGTGATGTTCTTATAGGAAGTGATAGACTGCTAATTCGTTGGGTATGGAAAGGTGTCGCTGGCGCAGATAGTATTTCATGAACTGGATTTGTAGGGTTGTTAAGAATTTTACAGTAGTAATTTGACATTAAGTTTTGCCTTTTGTACCGAAGTGGTGTTACTCCTCCTTCACAGCATAATGAAAGGTAAGGGCTTGTTCTGTATGCACCTAGAGCTAATCTTAAGGCAGTACTTTGAATATGCTCCAGTACTTTCAAGTTAGATTCACTTGCCGAGCCGTAAATGATGGACCCGTAATCCATTTTTGATAATATGTACGTCTTGTAAAAATTTATCAGTACAGTTGTATCAGATCCCCAATTGATATTGGCTAGAGTTTTTAAGATATTTAACCTTTTTTACAGTTCACTGCAAGCTCTTTTATATGGTCTTGCCAAAGAAGTTTCTTGTCAAAAATGAGACCCAGGAATTTGGTAGATGTTTCAATCTGGATATTATTTCCATACAAGTACAGCATGGGTTCAGGATGACTTCTCTTTTGCTTGCAAAAGTGTATGCAATGTGTTTTAGCTACCGATATTTTAAAACCGTTGTTTTCCGAATACTCTGCGATGGCATCTATGCTATTCTGTAATGTGCTGACTATATCTTCCATAAGCGGCGAGGAGTAAAATATCGCCAGATCATCCACATACAGACTTTTTTGTACTCTTTCGCTTACAACATTTGCCAAGCCGTTGACAGCTACCAAGAAAAGAGTTACACTCAAGTTTGCCCCTTAAGGGATTCCATTTTCCATATAATGCCTTCGTGATGTTTCCATTCCAACTCTAACGCTAAACTTCCTTTCACTTAGTGTATTCTTATTATTATTATTATTATTATTATCATTATTATTATCATTATTATTATGAGTTCGATAGTGTTCATGATGCAGGAGTCAAACAGCTTCTAGAAAAACTAGATTTTGCCTCTAAAATACTTCTAGGTGCATATATAATTAACATGAATACGAGATACGGAATAATTACCGCTTCCGTCAAACTACTTACTGGGACATCGTATTCCCACCAACAAATGTGATATATCCTTTACCTGGGAGAAGAACTTCCGTTATCAACAAGACGCTTTACCTGGTAACATGCTAAAGTCCAATTAGTCATGCCCAAGATTATAAGCATGCAGTTAGATTGGCGAGTAGTTAGGATCAAGTTTGAAGTGATCTTACTAAAGTCAAAATATTGCCCGCATTAGATTACCTCGCATTCTTTCTCGATGAAGAGAATATTGAAATTATAGAAACGGACCTTGTTGCGGTGCAAACACTTATTCTATACCAAACTCAACTTACAGAGGCAGATGAACGCGTGATATTCACTTCATCAAAACCGTTGTAAGCCATTCTAGGTTCGCAATGATCGTATTCCGACTTTGTTAGTTGATTTTAGTTCCATCTGGAATTGAGACAGGAAAGCTATACGTTGATGGTTCTCGAATATATGGGAAATAATGACGCCGAATACTTCTAGAAGTCAGCAGGCAAATCAGCCGATAAATATCTTTAGCTATCGTCGCGTCATGATAAAGCGAAACATTTCTTGAAATGGATTCACGCACTACATAAATTGGACAGTCACAAGAATCCGTTTGAAATATTAATATAAATTTTTGGATGTGTTCAGTAGCGTGAATGAAATAGTGCGTGATTTACGAAGACTAGTGGTTTCCGATTAGTCAATCGACCATAATATTCACCTACTCCCTAGTATGTGCAGAATCGTTCCAAAGTTTACAGAAACCATAGTTTAAATTAATCAATTGATGATCTCGGCAATATATAAATGGAGTTTGGTAATGGATATTTTTTTCTTTATAGAATGCTGTTGATATTCATAGACGAAATGCTTTAGATAATGCCTAAAAAACCAATAATGTTCAGGAGTGACTTACATAGAAAGTATTGCAGTGAGAGTTTATCAAGATCTAAGTACCATAGACCAAATGACTTAATTAAAACTTTTAAATAATACGAATTGAACTTTAACGAGTTCACTTTTGAACTTTTGCTATTCAGCATATTTATACGTGTAACATAAATTGCTTTTAAACATCCACAGAAAAATTTTAATTTAATTTTTATTTGCATCCCTTATTTAAATTTTTATTATTTGCTTCAGAAACGAAACTTATATTTTTTCACACCACAAAGAAAGATAAGCGTTGAAACTGTATGAAATATATACAAATTTGACTTTCCTTTCTATCGTTTGGTAAACATGAATGAAGGAATTACCGTAATATAACTTTTAAAAGTTTATTTTATAAATTTCAAGCGGGAGATACTTTTAATTAGATCGTTAAATGTAGTCCGTTGTTTCGATACCGGTATTTTATTACGCTAATAAAAAAATTGGTTTAGTATTGTGCAAATCGTATTAACTTCATCAAGGAAATAAATAGTACAGTCTAGTTACTCCAAAGTACTGTAATGTTTTTCTCATTTATTTAAACAGTAAACGAGTGGGATAAACTTTAAACACACGGTATGGTTACTTACGAATTTAGTTAAACACTAAACTACTTACTAACACTTAATTTATATATACTTAACTATTCACTTACATTTAATTTATATACACACAAACTTAATTATTAATTTATATCAACACTTTACTGTTCACTATTTCGGTGTATTCTTGTTTATTTGTCGAGATCACTTTATCAACTAAACTAATTCTCCCTGGTCGACCTTTTTTACTAGATAATTCTAGATTGCGGCTTACTCAAAAACAATTGGCTTTCTGGCATTTTCTAGATAAGACTGGTCATAAAACAAACAATCTTTAGATAAGATAGTCACAATCGTAAACAGTTCTAAGAAATCCCTGCGCATCTGCCATAATTTTAACTTTCATTTGACTGTGGATGTAATGATGTTGTCCTGGTCTTCTTCATTCCCAGCTTTTCGCAAATCTCCTGGAATAGATGGCTTTCAAAATTTCTTCCCTGGTCTCTGTGGACTTCCAAGGGCACTCCATATCGGCTGATAAATTCCTACACCAATACATCCGCAACAGTTGTGGCCTCTTGGTTCGGAATAGCGTAAATTTCCACCCACTTTGTGAAATAATCCATTACAACCAGTATGTATTTGCCACCATTTTCTGTCGTAGCAAATGGTCCAGCGATATCTAAAGCAATCCTTTTGAAAGGGCTTCCAACATTGTACTGTTTCATGGGTGCCTTTCTCTTGCGATGTGGTCCAATACTCGTAGCAAAAGTCGTACATTTATTACACCAGTCCTTCACATCATCGGAGCTTTTCATCCAATAAAACCTCTCACGGATTCGCTGGAGGGGTTTCTTTATTCCCAGAACACCTCCCGATATACTGTCGTGTAATTTGTTTAGTACTTCAGCTACTCTTGTTCTCGGGATAACTAGCAGTCTCCTCATCTCGGAAACATCATCGTTTTCAAGGACTCTTGTCAACAGCCTTTCTTCGAGGACAAGTGAGTCCCACTCAGTCCAATACGCCTTGAGTTTCGGTGAAAATCTTGACACTTCATGCCAGGTAGGTCGCCAATTTTCTTCCTTCCATTGCCGGATCATCTTCAGGTGAGGATCATTCTCTTGATCTTCTCTGATACTGGTGGGTGACCAGTCCTCGTTGACTATTGTAACTCTTGAAACTGCAACTTCCTTAGATTTCGACTTGTTGCATTGTGAATAGTCTACAGGGCATGACCGTCTAGTTAAAGAGTTGGCTTTTCGGTGATTCACATCTTGTGGTGGTTATTTAGCAAGGGCCCCTCGTATCTACTTCCTAATCCATCGAATCATTCATCTTCGGGAAACACTTACCACTTATTCATTAGGGTTAAATAAATACCATCGTTTATCAAAACTTCTTCTAACTTAGAGTGTGTTTCAGGCTTGCAAGGTTCTGTTTGCTCGGTCTTCTTTTCTTCCGCTGGCGTGTCTTGAGTTCTTATATCTGTCATCTTTCTTTCTAACTCCTTAATTTTCTCGTCCATCGTTGTCATCTTATTCTCGATTTTCTCGTCCATCGTTGACATCTTATTCTCGATTTCAGATTTTCGAGACGAAATTTCATTTTCAACGTCAGCGGCATTGTCGTTTTTCATTCATAAGATATCGGCAGATATATCGTTCTTCATAGAAGAAATATCGTTCATTATAGCAGAAATATCGCTTTTCACATTCGCTGAAATCTTCTCTTCCATGGCAGAAATATCGTTTTTCACATTCGTTGAAAGTTTCTCTTCCATGGCAGAAATATCGTTCTTCATAGAAGAAGTATCGTTTTTACCATTCGTTGAAAGTTTCTCTTCCATGGCAGAAATCTTCTCGTCCATGTTCTCTTCCATGGCAGAAATCATCTCGTGCATGTAAGCAGAAATATTAGCAGAAATTGACGAGATTAAGGTGGAAGCCTTGTCATTAAATAAAACTGTTTCTGTATCAAAGCCGTTATTCTCCAGTGCCACTTTAAGTCTTTCTACTAATTCACTTTTATTACCGGACGTTTCCAACTCACGATCTTCCAATTCTGCTCTTAGCTCAGTCACTTTCAAGTCACTTATTCTCTTGGCCATTTTTACGTAGCAATTTATTTATATAACCCACACCTGACACCCCCCCCCACACCTGACACCAATGTAATGTTTTTCTTATTTATTTAAACAGTAAACGGGTGGGATAAACTTTAAACACACGGTATGGCTACTTACGAATTTATTTAAACTCTAAACTATTCACTAACACTTAATTTATATACACTTAACTATTCACTTACATTTAATTTATATACACACAAACTTAATTATTAATTTATATCAACACTTTACTGTTCGCTATTTCGGTGTATTCTTGTTTATTTGTCGAGATCTCTTTATCAACTAAACTAACTCTGGTCGGTTCCTTATATATTAGTGGCTTTTTTACTACATAATTCTAGATTGCGGCTCCTGGATAAGACTGGTCACAAAAACAATGTCTAGATAAGATAGTCTCAATCGTAAACAGTTCTAAGAAATACCTGCGCATCCGCCATAATTTTAACTTTCATACATGGCTTAGACAGAGTCGGATTCAGGGACTATACCAGTGTAATGTTTCGTACTTTATTATTATAAATTACAATGTGATGTGTATGTGAATCACTCTTTATTGTTAGTATTACTCTATGTTAATATGACGAGTTAAAATTCTTTTGTTTAGTAGAAATCAATTTAAAATAGTATTTTTTCCTTTTGTCGAATAACCAAAAGTGTGTATAGAAAACGAGAAGGGAATTTAATATGCACGAGGAGAAAAAGGCAAGTCATAAATTGAACAGTAAGGAGAGTTTATTCTACCGATCGACGACAATTTTTGGGGACTGAGCTAAGCAAAGTCACCAATGTTGGAGGAGATTGGTAAACTCTTTACTTTTCGTTCGTTCCTATGACCATGCTATAATACAAATTTGTTCCGTAAATGTACCCAACTTTGAACAATTTACTGGTTCAAACCGCGATTTTGCAAAAACGAATGCTGTTAAGAATGATGTAAAAGTTTAGTATGGTTAGCCATGTTGCTTACTTTAATTAGCGGCATATAAAAGATTCGTAAACAAATACTACACGAAAAAAAATTGGTGTTCTAAGTCAGGTACTTGGTGCTCACCGGATGGAACACTGTTGGTTTATCTCATAATATCAAGCTGTGCATCGTTAAACGTAACTTGGAACAAAAATCTTCTTCTTGCTTCCTTAATAGGCTCGCGCCTGTTCGATCTTCGGGTGCCTCCTCACTATATATCCAGGTTATCACTCCATCTCTTCCTTGCCCTTCCAATACTCCTTCGGCCGTTTGGGGATCTGTCTCGTGTAATCTTTACCAGTCTCCTTTACCCCATTCTACTTATATGGCTACACCATTCTTTTTTCCTTTTCAGTGTCCATTCATTTATGTTCTCTGTATTACAGTTTTGCCTGAGGTCTGTCCCATAGTGTGTTTCCTGTCATATCACAGACTATTTTCATTTCACATGCTTCTATCAGTCTTTTTGTTCTGGTTGTATCAGGTCTTGTTTCCGCAGTGTAGGTCATAATTGGACTCACTACTGTCTTATAAATCCTGGCCATTGTTTCTGTCCGTAAATGTTTGTTTCGCCGTATAGTCTGTTTAAGACATCCTGCTATTCTCTTGGCTTTGTTTATTTATTGGGCAATTTCCGCTTCTGTATCTCCATAACTGTGCATTCGTATTCCCAGGTATTTGATGGTTTTTTATTGCTGGATTATCTTTCTGTCCACTACCAGCTTGCACTTTATTGGATCTTTAGATATCACCATACTCTTTGTTTTATTCGGTGATATTATCCTGCTAAACTTTCTTGCTGTTATTAAATTGGTGTAGAAGTCTCTGAAGATCATATTCACTCTCCGCAATCAGTACGGCATCATTTGCATAGCATACTATAGAGATAGTTTCTTCGCCCATTCTGTACCCCCTATTCAGATTTTTGACTTTATAGATAATTTCATCCATGATGAGGTTAAAGAGCAGCGGGCTCAATGAATCTCCTTGACGTATTCCTCTTTCCACTGGCATCGGCTGTGTTAGTTTGTTATTAATTCTGGCCTGTATGTTATTTTTGCTGTATATGTTTTCGATAGTCTTGATGGTATCTGATGGAATGTTTCGTTTATATAACAGGTGAATTACGTCGTTTCGCTCTCCCGATCGGATACCTTCTGTAGATCTATAAAGCAGCAGAAGGCCGGTACGTTGTATTCCAGTAACTTTTCCATGACTTGCCTGATGACAAAAACTGCATCGTTACAGGATCGTCCGGATCTGAAGCCTTGTTGTTCATCTGCTAGATCTATTTCGTTGGTGGTTATGATTTTTGTGGTCAGTTTCAGAGCAGTGCTGAGCAGGTTTATTCCTGTGTAGTTCTCGGGTACAGTTCTGTCACCCTTTTTAAACATCAAGATCGTCGTGCTAGTGCGCCAGATATTTGGTATTGTAAGTTCCGAGATAATTTTCTGTACAAGTTTCCTTAGTTGTTTAGTTAGGCCTTCTGCACACGGAGCGTATCGTCATAGACGCGTATTAGATGCTACGTACGCTTTTGTGCTGCTCACTTGTGTCTTTATGGGGAACTGTACACGAGGCGTCAGCGGTGGGGATTCGTCAAAGCAGACAAACTACAAATCGCCGGGCGTACAGCGGTGTCAGTCGCTTAGCTGCATCTGTAGCATATAAAGGGTCGTATTTTTACATAAAATGGCCGATAAAACCGTGAAATTTGTGCAATTAATTGAAAACCATCAGTGTTTGTACAATAATGTGTTACAAGACTATTCCAAAAAGGATGTCACAGAAAAAGCTTGGGCAGTAATATCACGAACTATGGATTGGACAGGTAATAAAAACTTAAATAAAAAATTTAATTAAATTATGATTTATTTATATTATTCAATATTTTATATACAATGGTTCCAATGCCAAGGTAAAGCAACATGTGGCATTAAAAAATAATTAGCCACGTAGTTGCGTGATTCCTGAGGTGACGATATTTCATCTACGTGTAAATTTTCTTCCATAGTAGGGACGTTTCTTGGATTTTCTTGGTTGTATTCTAGGAACGGTGTTGTATAGGGCGTACCATCTAGTTTTCGAATGTAATTGTGTAATACGCATGCACTTTGGATTATAGAAACTATAGTTTCATATTTCCGGCATCGAAGAGGAGTTAGAAAAACTTGAAATTTTTGCGTTATCATTCCAAATGTACACTCTATAGTTTTTCTACCTCTCCTAAGTCTATAATTAAAGATTCGCATTTTGTTATTTATATTTCTCTCTGTATATGGTCTCATATCGTTACGTATCAAGGGAAATGCACTGTCTGCTACGAAATAATGTGGACATTTATTTCTGGTTTCGTCATGAGGAAATTGAGTGTTCGAAGGTAGAGTATTGTTACTTTCTAACTAACGCCTAAATGTTGATACTCGAAATACACCACCGTCACTATTTCCCCCAGCAAATCCGCATTCAATTGTTACGAAATAACCATCAGCGTTGAAACGGCTAAGTAAAATTACAGAATGATGATTCTTATAATTAAAATTGGTTGATCCTGAATTAGGGTGCTTTTGAATGCGAATATGTTTGCCATCGATTGCCCCTAAACGGTTTGGCCATTGCCAAAGTTCATGAAATCCTGCTGATATATTTTTCCACTTTTCTTCATTTGGTAACGGCATATACATTCCCTTTAATGAATTTCATATGGCTTTTGTAGTTTTTTCTATAATAACTCCAATGGTTCGTTCGCCTCTTTGAAAATATAAGGCCAGTGAAGTAAATGTACAACCAGTAGCCAAATATCTGAAACAAACAAAATATGAATAGATAGTTTCACTTATTATTCCGTCTCTTATTGTTACAGTGGCAGACTGCAAGGAAAAATGGAAAAATATTAGAAATGGATTTGTTCGAAGCTTAAAACCATCTCCTTCTGGATCTTCATCAAAAGCAAAGAAACTGTATTATCTCCATGATGTTATGCAGTTTGTCCTGCCATACTTTCGATCAGTACAACATACAGAAAACATAGGCAACATTGTGCAAACGGACATTAATACGGAGCCAATAACACAGTCCGATGAAGGTGAATGTGAGCCCAGTGCCAATGATTCTGTGACAAATACAGAACAACAAAATGATAAAACGTCACAGAGACAAGCCAAGCGCAAACAAGAAACGTTAACAAGTGTGGATAAAAAGGCAGGAAAGAAAAAGTTTAGGAAAGAAAAAGACGATGTTGATATTGCTGTTCTACAATATATCAATGAAAAAAGGGAAAACAAAACGACATCAGATGATAGACAAATGTTTCTCCTAAGTTTGTTGTCCGATGTTAGCAAACTATCAGAGAGAAATCTACGTCAGTTTAAAATTAAAACTCTGATGTTGTTGGAAGATATTTTAACCCAGCAGGAGCAGAGAATAGTTTTCTCTCATCCGCAGGCAACGATGGATCCATTAATATGGTCAACATCTACATCTAGGACATCGTATATAAGTGCTCCAGAACCTTCACCTACTTTCTCCCGTACATCTCCTCAGTACAACCCACATCAACTTGGGTATGAGCTTACTAGTTTACAGAATATGTCACAATCTGCTAATTCTACTGATACTAACATATACTTTGCAAATACAAGCACATTCTTGGGAGGAAACCAATTGAGTTAAACATAAACAATAACAACCAGATCTGTTTCCTTTTTAGTATAGATACATGTGTATATATGCAGTTATTGGTATGTAATAAATCAATATAAACTTACCTGAGCGTTATCATTATCCTTTCATCCACACCAACACATTCACGCATATTTGTATTTTCTTTCTGAATAACTGGACCCACGATTTTCACAAGTTCTTGGAACGTTTTTTTTGTCATTCTGTAGAATGTTTGGAATTTACAGTCGTCTTCAAATAACTCCTTCGCCGCAATGGCTAATCTCCTATTACGGTTTCTCTGGATATAGGGATGCACCCAGAATCTTCTTTTTTTCTTTTTATACCGACGACGTAGATATCAGAAAAGCAATACGTCTTCTTCGTCACTAGACATCGTTTCAACTGCCATTAAATTTTAATTTCATACGATACCTGTACGTTTAACGTACGCCCCGTGTACAGTCTTCTAGGCGTATAGGAATCGTCGCTGCAGGACGAATCTAATACGCGTCTATGACGATACGTTCCGTGTGCAGAAGGCCTTAGTGTGTTTCCACCGTATTTCAGCATTTCGTTTGGAATTCTGTCCGGTCTTGGAGATTTACGGTTTTTTAGTTTTTCTAAGGCTTTAGTAATTTCCTCCGTTGTGACGATTACGTTTTCGGTTGTTATATCTGGAGTTTCTGGTAGGGTCTGGTCTTCGCTTGTCTTAAACAGTTGGGTGAGAAAGGAGGTCCAGGTGTCGACATCTATTGTATTGGTTTCTGTTAATTCGCTTATTTCTTTTCTCTGCGTTCTAATAAATCTCCATATTTGCCTTGTAGTCCGTAGTAGTAGGCTTCCATTCTTGATGAGAAAACCCGCCAGTATTCGTCCTTTGTCTTCTTTACTAATGCTTTAGTTCTGTTTCTTATTCTTTTGTAGTTGTTGTAAGCTTCTGGTGTTTGTTGTGATCTGTACTTTAAGTGGGCTTCTCGTTTTTCTTTACAGTTTGTTTTGCTTTCTTGTCGGAATCAGGGCGTTTTGTTAGGCTTCTTGAGGTTTATATTTACTGTTCTTGTTCCTAACGCTTCACATGCCGCAGAGTTCAGATTATTTTCTAGTGTTGTCCATGCCCTCTCTATGTTATCTTCCTTCAAGATTTTATTTGCTTCTATTTTGGAAGTTAATATTTTCTGATTGATGGTTGCCACATACTTTCGATGTTTATTCTTTGTCTTTTCTCGACTGTTTGCGATCTTCTTGTTTTCCGTCAGACTTCCATTCTTATTTTGCAGATAAGCAGACTATGGTCACTTCCCACGTTCGCAGAATTCAAGGTTGTAACATCTAATATTTGAGAAGGGTGTACGTTTTTATTTGTTGTTATATAATCTATGATTGATTTTTGACCCCTCGTATTGTGAAATGTATATTGATGTTGTGTCTTGTGTGGGAAGTAGGTGTTATTGATGCGTAGTTCATTGTATGCGCAGAAATTTATCATTGACTCCCCATTATCATTTAGCACGTCTTCATTATATCTCTGTTTAATGCCTGGTATGATGTTCTTCCTGATTTGAGCATTATAATCTCCCATCAATAAGAGAGTATCGTTTTTTGGCATAATATCTAGGTTTTTTTGCATTTCCTCATAATAGGCCTCTTTTTCTGCCTTTGGCTTACAGTCTTCGGGACTGTATACACATAATATATGTTTTGCTGTTAGTTTCACGTGTAGTATTATTTCTGAGACGTAATGGCTATGCTGTCTTTGATTTTTTGATGGATGAGTATACCCACTCCTGCTTCAGCTCTTTCTTCTCTATTGACACCACTATATATTAGAGTGTAATCATTGTATTGTTTCTGTCCATTTCCCTTCTTCTTTGTCTCCTGGAGTGCATATATGTCGATCTTTCAGTGTCGTAGTTCTTCAACGATCTCTTGTTCTCTATTTTTCACTGATTTTATATCCCACGTTGCGTCTCTGATCATATTTTTCTTCTTCCAACTCATATACGTTTTCCTTGAATGGTTCGTCATCTTTCAATCATTCCTTTTCCGAGGCATTTCTCCGGATCTGTGAGTATGTTTTTCTTTTTAACCCGGGTAGGTTACTAGCCTCACCCGAGAACCTTCCTCCTTTATACGGGCTTAGGACCGGCAACGTGAACGCTGGGCTACTCGATCCACCCATCGCCACGCAGACGGAGTTGGAACAAAAATAAATAATAAAAAACAATTCTTGGTCTATTCTTTCCATCGGAATAAATAAATTTTTGTAGAAAAAGAAGTATATTCTTCAAAAACACCTTTAATTTAAGTATGTTTCAACAAAAAATCAACTCATATTCTAATAAAGTGAATAAATGAACTTAAATTATTTACATAACAAACTTAAACGTAAGAATTTTATAAAAAGAAATACATTTTTTTGTTTTAAAACAGAAACATTCCCTTTATTTTAACTCGTGTTCTCCTTGTTTTAGATGTCAAAACTGTAGAGCCCTCCTACTACTAAACGTGGATTGAGTTTCATCTTTATCATATTCTTGTCAAGCATAGAAAAATCATCTATGTCTGCGAGAACAAACGGATTTTCTGGAGCTTTTGGACCCACAAACTTACGCATGAATATGTGCAGTAATATTGGTTATCAGATCCAAACATTTCCACAATTTCTCCTACATAATAAGAAAATTCCACGGTTTCTTTTGTTTCCGTTCTGAATTTAACCACAGCAAAATCACCAATGACAAAGTAGGATTCGCTAGAAATCGGAGGGCCGTCCTAGCTCAGAATTTCCTCTAAGGTCTCGTAATCTGAAGAAAAGTCATGAATCCAAAATTCATTATGTTGCGACTTTTTCCTCTTTAGACTGCTGCTGTTGGTCCATCGCGAAATCCAGAGTAGCAGTTAGGATCACATTTTCTGTAGTAATGTCTATAGTACTGTCAGGAGCACCGTTTCCTTGACTTGTGAGGTCATTTCCAGTAACACTTTTACCGGGAGCTACGTCGAACCTTTTTTTCTTCCGAGTGCTGGATTTTTCTTTATTTGAATATCCTATGCTTTCCAACAACTCCATAACAGAAGAGTTCATTTTGTCAGCTTTTTCTTGTGTAGGAATTGTCTTAATCCATATAGGCAAACATTTTAGCAAGGGATTCGGAAAATATGGGTAAATTCGAGAAGCTTTAAAGCCAATAATTAAATTTTGGGCAGGATGTTTCAAACCCTCCAGTGTTACCCTCAGTAGAGAAGGAAATTTATCCTTGGGTATACACCCTCTGTTTCTCATTTTCCATGCAACTAGCTGCTTTCTCCAGGAAGCTTTCAAGGGATAAAATGAAATGTAACTTCTGTCATTCTGACGATGATATTGATTTATCGAAACAATTGTCAATTTTTTAGAATTTTCAATAACTTGTATTATATTGTGGAATTAACTAGAGACCTTGAGTTTCATTTAAAAACACTGAAATGAGACTTCTATTAGTTGGCATAGATGTGTACTGTTTGGCGGTAATAGGACGAATCTAATATTGTATATAGATTAGATATATTGCCTCTAATCATAACCTTCACCCCTACATCCAACTTTTCCACGACCGGTATCACGATTGAATGGAACCAACCGTCGAAAATGCTTCTGTCAAACCATCCAGATTTTGAGCGATTGTATTGAGCATTTTTTGGTCCAAGTATTATAGATGTGCTCGCTCTTGTGAACAAAATAAGGAAGAAATATAGTCCCGTTAGTAGTCCCGGCCATCATAATTGAAACAGAGGCTACTGTCGACACAGCGCTGTTTTAAATGTTTTGCACCTCGTTCTACTATGACTCGTTTTTTCCTAAAATTTCGTAAAATTAGTTTCGTCATAGTTGAAAATATGACTTCGCTTTACCCCTTCAAGGATCTTACCAATTCGGAAAAATAGTCTTCTATCATTTCTACAGAAACTTCAGAACGAGATTGTTTCATATTCTCTGCGTTTCTTTCCGTCATGACTTTTTATGTTCGGATAAAACCTTTCCATCCATCTGCGACCTGGTGTGTTATTTTCAAATCTCGTTTCTCTGGGTCCTTTTTTGTTCAACTAATTTTGTACAAGCACACTGTGGACGTAAACCTCCAAATACTACCATTTTGATACCGTCAACTAGCAGATTCTCCTCTGCGTCAAACAAAATCTTCTGTCCGTATTTCCGGATTGATATGCCTCTTCGTTCACGTGACAATGTCCCTAGTGGGGAGAATAGTAATAGTTGTTAATTAATTCATGTAAATATTTGTAATTATTCTTTCTGTGACAATGACTAGCGCTGACGAGGCACGCTAATTTTTTTATCGCATATTAATGTGGATACGAACGTTTCGACGAAAGTAGTAATAATATTAATATATTTTAGTATTATCAATATTATTCCCTCTGTTTTTAATACTGCTGTCTAAAGCTTCAGTATAAAATAAACAATTGCAATGGCATTCAAAGAGCGTTCACATTTGTTAAGATTAAAAAATCACATCTCTATAAAATATTCAGCACCACAACAATAGTAAAATTAAAAAAATTAAATGTATTCAGTGTTGCGGTCATGAGTCATTGCTTTAATCTTAATTTTACGTTGCTGTCCTTGTAGATACGCTATTTTACCTTTTTCCATTTCTCCACTTCATTCTGCAAAGGGATGCTTTTTTTGTGTAATTACAAATATCAAAGCAAATGCAGTTCTCGTTAAGCTTTTAACATATTTTATTTGCATAAGCACAGCAGGTAAATTCCATATCATTTTAAATTTGAATTCAGATATGCCATCAATAATGTATGTGGATTTTTTTATACACTGTACTACTAAAAAAGCAACTTGTTAAATATTTTTCAAAAATTAAAATTGTATTTAGATGACATAGTAACGTCAAAGCTGGACTAAACCATTTTAACTAACCATAAAATTTTACGTGATATTGGAATAAACAAATGGTAAATCGTAATGATAGTGGGAAATTAACGGAGATTCCGGTGTCCTATTTATTTTAATTTAACCATATTTACTAATATTATAACGAGAAAACGCAAACCTTCAGTGCCCGTTATAGACGTACGGGTTGTCTCCCGTATTACAACCCGTGCTCGCCAGTCGACTAGCTTCGAGTCGAAGAACCACACCATTTCCAAAATTTAACAGTTCACTCAAAAGGGCGCAAGAGAAGACTTCTTAAGTTAGTCCACAACTCCTCAATGAGTTAACAACACTAATTACACACTCCGAAAGGTTAAACTGATAGGTAAGTTATCATTAAAAATAAAAGTCAGCAAGTACCTCCTGATTGAAGTTCAATAATCTCTTTGGACCATATGTCTTTTTTCAAAATGTTAAGGTTACAAAGTTTACAAGGAAAAAACTATTAATACCTGAACTCAGACGAAGGCTGTAGATTCAGTATGCAGTTAGGCTGACGGCCGAAATCTACATAAATATTTAAATCACAAGTTAAATTACCAGTTACAAGCGAAAACTCTAAGTTACAATTTAAATAACTGACAAAGCAAGTTCTATAATACCTTAGTAGAGCTGAAGGCTACTAACTTAGGGTGCAGAAGAGCTGAGGGCCCCAATCTACACAGATGTCTCAAAATACAGACTAATTATCGCAAACGAACAAATGGTTCACGTATAATTTTTCAAATACGTTGAAAATCTAACACCAAAACTATAGTCGCATCAATTACATGGGTTCACACTTCCGCAATCTATATGTGTATACATATATTTATAAAGGCATATACATATAATTAAATAAGCAAAGCGAGCTTAGCAATGCTCAAAAAAAGTATTGAAATTAGGTACAATGCAAAATTAGTTAAATCAAAATCGTCAAAGTCAAAAAAATATCTCAATAGCGCAACACCTAGGTACGTACCGTGGTATATCTAGCATTCAGAGCCAACAATTCGATATCTTTAAAAAATGCTTCAAATTTTATATACGAGAAGTAACAATGTATTTATATTAATTACCGCAAAAAAGAAAAAGGCATACATAAAAATGTTTGTGAAATTTTGACTAATAATGTGAATGAAAGATATATATATATATATATATATATATATATATATATATATATATATAACCAAAAACCAAAAGTTGGCAGTTAGTCACGGCTGACTAGTTAAAAAATAAAACTTCAAAGAGTAAAAGTTACAGATCTTACATCACTTTTCCTAACTGACATTATTATTGTTATGAGTGTTTTAAATTATCAATACTGATTGTCATGGAAATTAACATCAGACGAAAGTGGAGATCGTTAGTATTTGCGGGTGGGTTTTGTTTGGCTTTTTTATTTAATAATAGTAATGCTGGAATGGGTTGACAGTTGGGGAATACCGAATGTGAGAGGTTTGAGTGTTCACTGACTGTTTGCTTATTTCGTCATCCCAATTTTTTACATTTTACAAAAGACAGGTGGCAGCTGTCAGACAATAGTCTGGTTAAATTTAAAGGTGTAATTTTTCAATCTTGACGTGATCCTAGGTGTGGACATTAATCTATTATTGTTTTCCTTTGAAGTTTTCACCAAAGCTACCAAAAAAACACAACAGTATTGCTGAGAAATTTAGATTTTTATTAAATGTTTTTACTTCAACCTTGTAATTGCCCCCCGTATCTCTATCTTCCGACAGCAGTCGATTTCATGTCGAAATAGATATTCAACAATATCAGTTCGTTTCTTGTGTACGTCTTTTGGTTTTTAAAAAACAGGAAAAAAATCCTGGCTCTCATTACTATATGTAGGAGAGAAATTATATTTAGTCGACATTTTAATCTTTAGTGGATAAAGGTTTTCCTGCAATTTGTGAAATGTGAGTTTAATTTTAAATCAACACTACAAGTAAGTCGTAATGATTTCAGAAGTTGTTTTCTTTATTAAGTTAACCGATTTTTTCTTTCTGGTTTATTATAGCCTTTGAGAATGAAGACAATGCTCTTCGAAAGCTTAGGTAATGTACTATTTGATTCACTTTATCTCTAACCTGTAAAGTTTTTTTGGCTGCTATCCCCACGATTTTGAGGGTTTTTTAACAAAGACCACTCTTTGAAGTTTTATTATATATATATATATATATATATATATATATATATATATATATATATATATATATATATATATATATATATATATATATATATGACAAGCAACAAAGAGATTAGTGGGTATTGCACGTAAATAGAAAAAGGGGCTACTAAAAAGAGTGCTAACGGCAGACATGCATGTTTCTGGCTCATTAGCCGTCCTCAGTATGGTACAACCAAGAAAGGGTGTGAAACCTGGGAGCAAAGGTGTTGAATGAAACATGAGAAAATATAACAGAATTCAACAGGATAGTCAAACACAACATTTGTGTCAGTAATATTGGAAGATTTCGAATATTTGAGACAACAACCGACATAGCCCTTTTTTTATTTGCGTGCTATACCCACTAATCTCTTTGTTGCTTGTTGTTCATATGTCACGCACCATTCGTACATCTTGTTGTTTCATTATTTTGGGTCGGAAGTTTCAGACGGGAGTATTATATGCGCCTCCGTGTCTATGTTGGTTGTTGTCTCGAATATTCGAGATCTTCCAATATTACTGACACAAATGTTGCGTTTGACTATCCTGTTGAATTCTGTTATATTTTTTCATGTTTCATTCAACACCTTTGTCCCAGGTTTTACACCCTTTCTTGGTTGTACCGTACTGATGACGGCTAATGAGCCAGAAACATGCATGTCTGCGGTTACCACCCTTTTTAGTAGCCCCTTTTTCTATTTGCGCGCAATACCCACTAATCTTTTTGTTGCTTGTTGTTTATATGTCACGCATTATATATATATATATATATATATATATATATATATATATATATATATATATATATGTATATTATATGGGAGGAATTCTCTTGAATAAAGGTCCTTACTTTTTAATAATTTGTTTATTAATTGCCAAAAGACGCGTTTTGACTTGTTAAGTCATCTTCTGTTTCGGCTCAAAGGTTATATTTTGATTGATACATAACACATAAGTTAAAAAAGACGTTACAAAATTTTGTATATAAAATAATAAAACAATTACCTTAATAACCCTGTCAAAAACATGAAAACATGGAAGGTTAAAAATTAAAATTCTGTATATATTTTGTAGTTGTTGTCAGTAAACTCTTAAAATGTATTATTTATTTTGAACCTGTTTTTTTTCTTTCTTTTCCTAATGCGAGGTGGTGTTAGTCTGGCCGCGTTTGCTTGATTTAACAGGTGTATATTATAGTAAGGTGCAGAAGCTCTCAACAATTTATTGGTTATTTTAAGAGACCATCATATATTACATTCTAATTACGAATATCGTTTCTGTTATTATTACTATTTATATCTCTTTTATGTTAATCATTTCCAGTACAGTTCTAACTTTTTCATTATTTTCTTTAGCTAATATTTTTACATTGCCAAAATCAAATGTATGCCCTGTATTCTTAGAGTGATTGGATAAAGCTGTTACATCAGTTTTTGAATACTTATGAGCTTGTATTCTTTTTTGGAGGTATTGTTTGCTTTGACCAATATATGTTTTATTGCAATCTCCTCAAGGAATCTGGTATTCTGTGTGTGTTTGTTTATTTTTTGGAGTGTTTGGTTCCATTTTTGAGAAAAATGTTTGGTTGGTGTTCTTTAATTTGTGGGAAACAGTTAAATTTTCTTTCTGAAGGCTTTTTTTAAATTTTTTCTGATAAACCGTGTACATATGGTAATGATATAAATGATGTTGGTTTTTTTGTGGTTTTTGATTTGAATTGTAGATTGCATGTATTCTTTTTTTAATAGTTTTGTTCTCAAACGGTAATGGGTAGTTATTTTCTTTAAGGATATTTCGGATTTTATTTAGATTGTTTTTTCTGAATTTAGGATGAGATAATTTAATTGCTCTGTCAGTTAAAATCCACAAATCCGAAATAAAAAAACCCTAAATAACGAGCTCTTCTTGCATGGACGTGACTGAGATATACACGTGGTTTCAAATTCTAACAAATTCCTTGCTAATTGCTGGCCATCCACTCGCTTTGGCACATCAAATTGTCGAGTAGGACCTCCTGGATGCCGCTATTTTTCCTCCTCTACGCAAATATTAACGTGGTCGGACGTAATGGGTACCAAAGCACACCCAAATTTTAAATCTCACTTGATTGTTTTCGCCTGGACGTCCGATGGGGAACTAAAATTTCCTCGTCGGAGCGGTCTGTCAAAACCCTCGTCGACAGAGTCGCCCAACCGTCTCGAGCACTGATTCAGGCGTATATTCATGTGGTGTTAATTCTTAACGTTTAAAATATCATAGCCTACTTGATTGTCGCGAAGTATATGATGAAGGCCAGCTTCACAAAAATAACCTAACTTATAGGTTATTAATATAAATATAAAATATATTTTAAGAATTAGTATTGCAATTGGCAAACTTACTCCAAACCGCGTTTTCTATGTAACAAGTATCATTACAGCGTGACCCTAGCTCAAATAACATCTAAAAATCTAACGTAATGAACCACAATACTGGTGAACCAAAAAGAAAAACAAGATGAGATAATCAATCTAAACAAGAGAAAGAAAACAGACAAGAAATAAATGTAAAGCAAAATCACACGAACGCATCAATCAAATGTAAAAAATTAATACTAAATCTAGGAAAAATCTATGAAGCTTAAACTTAGAATTACTGTAGAAATAAGGAGAAACGTGTTCCTGTTCCCTACTTTTCTATTGTAGTTTGATTATTATAACAAATTGTATTTCAACAGTTAAGGTATCAGAGTTTTAACCTGACCAAAAACTGGATTATTATACTAATGTTTAGTTTCTTATTATCCAGATTGTTAAGCAGGCAGTTCCAAAACAAACATTTTGACTAGGGAATTGTTAATGTTTTTATTGTGTAAGCAACTGTATACGTTCTCATTAATTATCAGTGAACTTTCATTGGTCGTTCTTCATTTATTGTCAAAAATTTTGCGCTTCTGTACCGAGTAAAATTGTTCGTTTATTCTTAATGTGTTACACGCAAGACTAGGACTCTTTCTAGTTTCTTGTGCATGGGTATCAGTTGTTCACGTTTTTGTTGACCTATTTTTAGAACGTGTACTGAGATTTTTATGTTTGTTCCCTTCGCAAATGTTCTTCTTTATTTTCTTTTGTGAGTTCAATCCAAACAGGACATTCATTATTTATACATTCATTATTATCGCTTTCTGTAAGCCAGAATATTACGTTTTTTCTTCTTCCAATTGATAGGGTCTAATCGAGCATTTTCAATATTTTTTTCTAGATTTATTTTCAGTTGCATGATTTGATCTTCTTGCATTTCGAATTTCCCCATTTCTTTTAATTTGTTTTTAGGTTGAAGATTCCTTCTGCAACTATTATTGAGATCACAAATGAATACGAACAATTGATTGATCATGGTATTTTATGATTGTGCGTACTTAGAACTTACTTATGTTTAAATATGTTTTTCATTTCAGAGAACATTGGCCTGGTGATATTAACTTATAAAGAGAGAGCACTAAAAAGTATACGTTTTTAATAGAAATCGAGCCTCCTTCTGACAATTTCGTATCTCCTTGTTATGATGATCAATGACCCGGAAAGAATAGAATTTTCAATAAATTACCCAACAACGAGTTTTAAAAAACTATATTTTAACTAGTTCATTCAAAATGTAACATTTCCACTTTGAATGAGGTTGATGAGGCTCTCATTAGCACGATCCTAACTTAAAAGTGATAACCTAACCTAACGCCTTTTATTTTTGAACACTAAAAGCCAGTTTCGCCACCTTCTGATAAGTGCCTGATAGCTTAAGCGGAAGTTTTGTCCGTTATTATTTCATACCAAGTGACAAAGACAAAAGTTGTGAAAAAGCTATCTGACACTTATCAGAAAGTGGTGAAATTGGCCCTTACAGTAGCAGTTCTTATGACACATGTATTAGTTATAATAGCTGTTCGTGAGATGTGTGTCGGAATAAAAGTTGTCAGCAAATGATTGTATGAGAGGAACGACCTCACCCGATGATTTGCGATGCAGTTGGCTACTTGTTGTTTTTAGGCTTCGTGCTTCTAGGATCCACTTACAAATTTGATCAAGTAATCCATTAATGATGCGTTATGGTGTAATGTCCGGGAATTCCGGATATGCTTGCGTTGTGCACTCGCGTAAGACACTCTTTTAGCTTTCGTCTTTGGTTACACGCACGATAACTTTTCTGCAATTTCAACTTTTAATTGATTACGCGAATATTCACTTGTTTTGTTTATCACTTGAATTCGACAAAGATCCGGCTTCGAAGGACCAATATGTTCGTGAAATGTGTGTCGGAATAAAAGTCGTCATGTGAAAGTGAAAATTATAAAAATTGAATAAAACTAAGATTGTACATATATGAAACGAGTTCTCATCTTAGAGTCTTATAACATAATGTTTAGAAAATCTGCTCTCGAAACAGGTATAAAAAGATTCAATAAGGGTGGTCCAACCACTTGACTGTAAACACTGTCCAGACGCCATACCATTTATGGCTCTGCTTTTTGTAGAGTGATTTATATAATGGCAAATATATAATCTGAGTGTAAGTAACTGACAAGCGTGAACAATAGCTAACATAAACATTCCTACAAATTGATAGTATAAAAAGGCAAATAGGAAGCTGAGTCATGAAAATATTTAAATACCCGTACTCATTTCAGATTTCTAAAAATGTCTAAGACAAAAATGAAACAGTCAACAATTTCACAAAATCTTGTTAGAATCAGCAAATAAAGAGGAATACAAACTAAGCTGATTGAAAATTGTCAGACCATGGTCGGAGAAAAACTAACAGGAGGCTATTAAGGCAAGAAATCCAGGTCAGCAATATTATAAAAAATATTGAATTTACATTGGAAAAAATGTACTGCAATAAGAAATTAATTGTTAGTGGTAGTAAAATGAATATACAATATGTCCCCCTAAGTTGGAATCATATGGAAAAAAATTTTATTATTAGTTTTAGAAAAAAAGTTATTCTTCATAAAAAGTTCTGCATTACTTAAAACCTAAAATACAGTCATCAAAAATCAAATTTTTTAGTCGTATACGAGGTTTGTCGAAAAATATGAGTTTCACTCAAGAGTGAAGTACCTTTCAATTTGACAACATCGAAAAATGTTACTAAAAAAGAAAAGTTGATCAGAATTAAAAACTACGTTTAAATATGCAAGTACATCCATTTAAATTCAAATTTCACGTACATTATTTTATTTTTTACTAATATTTCTATTTTGAATGAACATTTATCTCTTGTGATTACGAAAAACATGATAACCTTTTAGTTTTTCGATGTTTTCTAATAATTTTGCAATTAAAACGCGTAATAAGTGCATATTCATTTATTTTTCAAATAATAAAATACATTCAAATACTAAGTTATAAAACTAACATCATAGTAATATTAGAAACAAACAAATTTAATTTTCATACTTATGCTTTGCCATATCCGCCTTCTCGTTCAATACACTTAATCGTTCTATTGGAAAATTCACGTTATACATTCCTTATCATTTGCGGAGAAATTTCTTGACATGTTTCTAAAATTATCCTCTCCATGTTGTCAATATCTTGAACGGCGCTTTCTGGTAAACCTTTTGTTTCAGGTAACCCCATAAAAATTCATCAATGGGGGTTAGGTCAGGGGATCTAGTAAGCCAAAAGAGATCAGAATATCTGTGAATAACTTTCCCATTAAACAAATTTTCAATATAGTCCCTAACATTTATTGTACTGTGCATGCAGCACCGTCTTGTTGGTACCAAATACATTGGACGTTCTATTAAGGGTAATTCGTCCTTGAATTCATTGATATGAGTTTGTGAAAACTGTAAATAACGTTCGGCATTCATAAATTCGCGAAAAAAGGTCCTAATTATTTGTTATTATAAATGCCACACCACACGTTCGTCTTAAACGAATTTTGGTCATGAGACTTTAATACAAAATTGGGATTTTCCTCAGACCACCAGTGACAATGTTGAGACGAGACAGTTTCATTTGACAAAAATGTCGCCTCATCGGAAACATTATATGCCTCGTAAAAAAAGGGTCCGCCTCTAACTCTCCTTAGATTAGAGAGCTTTGAAGATTGGGCTAACGGTACTTGCCAATAAGCAGACTTGACATCTAGACTAGTCAAATATTTGGCATCACGCAACTTCTCTAAAGTATCAGTTACCAAAGGAAGAGGATAACTATCTCGTACTGTCACAGCGTTCAACTTCCTGTAATCCACGCCAAATCGGTAGGAGTTATTTTTTTCCTAACAAGTAAAATAGGAGAGTCCCAAGGACTATTGCTGGGTTCTACAACACCTAACCGCAACATCTCATCAAATTCAGCATCAATGTGTCTTTGCACAATGGGATTGACCCTATAATATCGCTGCTTGATGGGGGGAAGAGAAGTTACTATCACGTGTTCTACTCTATCAGCACACTTTAAATCATTTCCTATAATCTCCATGTTCCTATCGCTTACAGCCTGTAGTCTCTGCAGTTTTAAAGGAGTAAGTACAGTACTAGACGACATATGTTCCACCCTATTCCATAACACAGGTTCTGCCGAAAAATGTCACTCATCGTAAGGAAGGTCTGGGACAACGCCCATTAGATTCCAAAAATCTACACCAAGAATTAAAATATGAGTTACCTCAGGAACAACCAGAGCCTCAATCAATCGCATACGGCTCCTCAAAACCACGGGTAACACTACGGTTCCAATACTCTGTAAAACATCACCTTTTGCCACAGTACAATTAGTCGACCTAGTTTTATCTAAAGTCAAACTTAAACAACAAATTTACTCATACGCTTTACCTCCTAAAATAGTTCTTGAAGCGCCTGAATCCAAAAGACCTAACAAAGTTTTACATAGGATATTCACCTTAAGACAAGGACGCTCATCATTAATGGCGTCTTGGTTCGTCTTCCTACTAGGAGCAATACAACGGAAACAAACTACTTTATTGTCTCTAGGGGTAGAAGACGAAGTAGGGAGGGGTGGAGTTTCAACATAAAACACTGGTTCCACATGCGAAGACACATAAGCTAGCTCCAAACAATTCGATCTCCTCGAAGGTACACTATAATTTTCAATAGTCAATAACTCACGCACGCTATTAATTTCCACAAGTCCGAGATGATGTTGGTAGTAAGGCGTGACATTCCTTAACAATATTACTTTTCCGCCCAATCTATCTATAATATGTTGTCGAGATCGTGGATCGGGATATTATTATATGAAATGTTCAGGAGACTTGGATTCAACATTCGATTTTCTTTTCATATTTTATTAAAACTACTTATTCACAGAAATGTCCGCTGATATATTATACAGTGCTATTCAAAAGTCCCCTCCCCCCTCGTATTTTTTGAACGGCTACACTTACATTAATTAAATTTGGAGGGTGAAAATAAAGTGTTGTAAACTTCTCTACGAATGGTAACAGGTGACGAAATAGTAATAGATGACGTCATAGTGCCACTTTAGCCAATAATTTTAAATAGGACCTTATGGCAAGTGATTTCTCGTTTGAAAGGCATTGACATTGGCTACATAGCCATATTAATTTTGTTTGGGTTTAAATTAATTTTGACGAATAAATTAAATAAATACCAAAATTATTGAAATTATTTTTTTAAATTTAATTAAACAAATATCAACAATGGATTATTATAGCAAGTGTTCGAAATGTGCTCCGTCTACTTCCTGACAGTAATACATCCTATTAGTAAACTCTTGTCGTACTCGTTCGAATGTGTCAGCTGAAATAGCATTGCATTCTTCAGTAATTCTTTCTTTCAAAACGCCAATGCTATCTGGTGCCGTAGTATAAACCTTGGATTTCAAATACCCCTATAGAAAAAAATCTAATGGTCTCAGATCTAGTGACCGAGGTGGCCATTCTATAGGACCTCGCCGGCCGATGTATTACTGTCAGGAAGTAGACGGAGCACATTTCGAACACTTGCTATAAGAATCCATTGTTGATATTTGATTAATTAAATTTAAAAAAATAATT
Source organism: Galeruca laticollis (assembly GCA_963921935.1). Classification (NCBI taxonomy): domain Eukaryota; kingdom Metazoa; phylum Arthropoda; class Insecta; order Coleoptera; family Chrysomelidae; genus Galeruca; species Galeruca laticollis. The sequence goes on along the minus strand of OY998175.1, from coordinate 91,143,426 downwards.
TCAATAATTTTGGTATTTATTTAATTTATCCGTCAAAATTATTTTAAACCCAAACAAAATTAATATAGCTATGTAGCCAATGTCCATGCCTTTCAAACGAGATATCACTTGCCATAAGGTCATATTTAAAATTATTGGCCAGAGTGGCACTGTGACGTCATCTATTACTATTACGTCACCTGTTACCATTCGTAGAGAAGTTTACAACACTTCATTTTCACTCTCCAAATTTTATTAATGTAAGTGTAGCCGTTCAAAAGATACGAGGGGGGGAATAGCACTGTATATTTACAACAGTGAGGCCCGCATGCATTCAAACGCTCTATCCACCTCATCATAAGAAAAGGTTTGTTCTCACAAAATATAAATTAATAGTAAGAAATAGCTAAAATCAATTTAAGAAAGAACTTGGAATTTCGCGAGAACACAAAACTTATTTTAGATTTTTTTTTGAATGCTTGATAAAAATAGAAGTGTTTTGAAAAAGTTTTCAAATATCGATAGAAACAGTTTTATAAAGGGACACAATAATATGTTCTGGAAGTGATGTCAGAAGTATACAATACAATACAAGGTTTTTCCGTTTACTTAGTTGTTCAATAGATATTTTATTGAGGTAGTGAATATCTTTTGCTGAAGAGGTAACAGAGCGTAGTGTGTCATTTAAATATTGTCATGTAGACTATTTTTTCTTCATGGTAGTTTTTTTAATGTAATCGAGTCGATTTGGCAGTTTATTTTATTCTTAGTACCAATGAGTTTCGAATTAGTGGTGCTGGAAAAGAATAACTGGGCTTTGATGAAAAAAATAAAGATATGTGATAAAAATGATAAATTAAAGCACTGAAAAAATACTAATGAAATCTATGTTTGTATTTGGGGGAATGGATAGACCCATGCCCGCGAAGGTTACTGAGTTAGCAAAACTATGTTCCGAAAGATGACGCGCGCTTCGTTTAGTGGCAGTTAGCTTAGGCAGCAGAATCCAAAAGATCTTTGGGAAAAATACAAAGACTACATGAGTGATAATATTTTGCATCGTTTACGTACAACGAATGAAAATCCAGACATTCAATTTTCACCAATCGTATATAATGAGGTTATAACCATAAAGGTAGTCCAAGTTCATGCACCAACAACCACACATGAAGATGAAGAAGTAGAAACCAAGTACCAAGAAATCACACAGAGTTTGACCGAAAACAAAACGCATTATGCTCTGGTAGTTGGCGATTTTAATGCCAAGATAGGCAAGAGCTGTGGTGATTCAAAGTATGTCGGTAACACCTTCTTCAAAAAAGAACAAATAAGAAGTGGACCTGGATAAGTCCAAACGGAGAGACTAAGAACGAGATTGACTATATTCTGACTCATCATAAACACATCATATCCAATGTCGATGTACTGAACTCGTTCAATACGGGTAGTGACCATAGAATGATCCGTTGTAAAGTAACAATAAATGGAAAACTAGAAAGGGCCAAAAAATTCAAGAGCAAGCAACAAAACTTCGACATAACCACCTTAAGAGATCAAAAGGCGAGATATAATCCTGAGCTAGTGGAAAATTTTACAAAAGAAATAGCTCACCCCAACGAAAACATAAATAAAATTAATAAGCGTCTAACAGAAATAATAAAAGAAACGGCAGAAAAATGCATGAAACCAAAACAGAAGAAACAAGACAAGCTGTCCCCAAAAACAAAAGAACTCCTAGAAAAAAGAAGAGAACTCATCAGAAAAGGGAAAAGATAAACTGTAGAATACAAGGAGATAAACAAAACGGCCAGAAAATCGGCAAAACAAGACATCAGGGAATACCAAGAGAAACAAATAGAAAATATCATTGAACGGAATAGGGGACTGAATATTTTCCATAAAGAAAACAGCTACAAGAAAGATATCCAAAAGCTATCCGATGCGGAGGGAAATATAGTCGTTCATAAACAAGAAATCATGAGGGTTACCGAGGAATTCTACACAAAACTATACAGCTCACACACGAGACAAAAGGAGGCAGAAAGCGAGGAAACGAGAAGAATAATGAATGTTGGATCCGAAGGCCTTCCAGAAATCGAGATCGAGGAAATCAATAGAGCACTTCAGTAGATATGCTATGCCGGTTCTGGGACACATCCAAGGTCATCAATGGAAGCTCGAATGGGGGTAACCTAACATAGCACCCCCCTCCTAAAACATGTGTAGCGCAAGTAAACCCCACGAAAACTTGTGTAGGGTGACGTCACCGGAAGCTAGCAACGCGGGTACGGGGGCGGCCCAAGGCCATTCATCGTACGGGTCATCTACGCACGCGCCGGGCCGTCATATGGGTCATCTGTCAATCCCGTCACGCGTGCCAACCGTCGTATGCCCCATCTGTTCTATGTTACGTACGTGCGTTCTGTTCCATGTTACGTACGTGCGTACTGTTCCATGTTACGTACGTGCGTTCTGTTGTATGTGCCATCTGTCAAATGTATCGTATGCCCCATCTGTTCTGTGATGAACTTCATCTTTATGATTTTTCTATGTTGCCATGTATATAGTGTGACGTAAGCAGTGTTTTCGTATATCATCATATCCTACACATATTTTGTATATAGTGTGTGACGTAGCAGTGTTTTCATACAATTTATTAAATATTTCGCTACCGACGATAGGATTCGAACCATCGATCACACATTCTCATGCGTTATTAGTCTTTTAGCATGCTAGCAAGACCACCAAGTTATTATCATATCAGAGTATATTGTGAAAGCGAATTTAGAATTTATCGAAATATTACATTTATTTTTAATTCAGATTGTATCACAACAACAACAAATATTCAACTGTTAGACGTTATCTGCATCGTTTTTAGATTATTATCGTATACGGGATGTACAAAGACGTCATAAGGGCACAAGCATCTCTGATTAGTCAGTTTGGGGTCAAATAAACACCATTATGATGAAGTCAATGACCACAGAGGGTTTACAAGAATCATACCTGAAGACAATGACCACAGAGGGTTTACAAGAATCATACCTGAAGACAATGACCACAGAGGGTGTCGTTAATTGATGGGAAAGAAGAAGACATGAAGAGATAAGCGATAAGTTTTTCAATAATATACCAATATACGAGGTGTTGTCATAAATATGTTACTATGATGATCGGTATACAAGACGTCAACAATGCCATAAGGGCACAAGCATCTCTGATTGGTCAGATTGGAGTCAAATAAACATCATTGTGATGAAGACAATGACCACAGAGGGTTTACAAGAATCATACCTGAAGACAATGACCAGAGGGTGTCGTTGATTGATGGGAAAGAAGAAGAGATGAAGAGATAAGCGATAAGTTTTGCAAATATACAAGGAGTATCAAAAGAGTCATCTGAAGAAGTGATCGACAATGACCAGAGGGTGCCGTTGACCATCGGCGGATGTGTCTTATGTGTCGTCGGGTGAACGATCCTATGATTGTTAGATTATTATCATATACACGATGTACAAAGACGCCATTAGGGCACTATAACACATATCTCTGCTAATATTGGTTAGATTGAAGTCGAACAAACACCATTGTGATAAGTGGATGTACAAAGACACCATAAGGGCACTACCATCTCTGATTGGTCGTATTGAAATCGAATAACTTGTGATGAAGAGGTAAACCACTACGACGACGTTCGATATACAGGGTGTTGTCATAAATATGTTACTACGATGATCAGTATACAAGACGTTAACGATGTCATAAGGCCGATCCGTTATTGGTTGACATAGAACAAACAGCGTTGATATACAGGATGTTAACGATGTCAAAAGGACACTCTGCTATTATTCGCCGGATTAAAGTCGATCTATCGCCAATACTCTCAACCTACATTGTCCACTAAGTGTCGATAATACAGTTACCTACTCGGCTCTGCCATCAATACTCTCAACCTACATAGTACATTACATATCGTTAATGCAGTTAACCGTGTGTCATATATCTTCTGTGTGACGAACATCAAGTCTGCGTCGTCTGTCATGTGTGTTTTCTGTCGTATGAGTCGTCATATATGTCGTATGTCAAATGTATCTTATGTCGTATGGTCTGCGTTGTCTGCCATGTGTTTCTTGTTTTCTGTTGTATGGTCCACGTCGTCTGTCATATGTCTCTTGTTTTCTATCGTATGCGTCGTCTGTCAAATGTGTCTTATGTCATATGGTCTGCATCGTATGGTCTACGTCGTCTGTCAAATGTATCATCTGTCGTATTTGCCATCCGTCAAATGTGTCTCTGGTATGTCTCTGACGTGTCTCTGGTATGTCTGTAGTATGTCTCTGGTATGCCTCAGCTATGTCTCTGGTATGTATCTTGTTTTCTATCGTATGCGTCGTCAGTCAAATGTGCCTTATGTCGTATGATCTGCGCCGTCTGTCGTGTGTTTTTTGCTTTCTGTCGTCTGTCAAATGTGCCTTATGTCATCATGGTCTGTGAAGGGTGTCTTATATTCAGCGTCATGTCTGTCATTTTGTTGTCAGTCTACGCCATCTGTCGTCGTCAACCTACATTGTCAAATATGTGCCATCAGTTAACGCCTTCGTCAATAAGAAAACAACAACAACAACAATCTTATAATAATAATCTTTATTAAGAATACAATATTACACATTGTTATAAATAAACGTTTTAATGCCGTCTGAATAAAAATATTTTCAAAAGTTTCTTCGTTTTCCATCTGTTTCTCTTCGTTTCATTATACCTATAAGACGAAAACATTTTGTATTTCTCCCCATCTAAAACAAATGTCACGAAAAAACACACTTTTACTTACTTTTAAACCATCCCGGTAGCAAATCATTACATATTTTTCCATGTCATAGTCACACGTTTTTCTTAAAATGCACTTCTTCCTAAAGAATTTTTCGGTTTCTTGAATCACATATACCCTATCTCTATTCAAAAAATAAACATTATGATGTCTAAAACTAAGAAGTTATCTGTCATTTTGTTGAAAATAAATGGAAAAACTTACTCTGTAATATCACCAAATTAACATCCTTCTAATCTCTATCACAGTATTTAATACATTTTTCAACAAACATCAAAGCTTATAAATGAACTTAGTAACCAGGAATATTGCAAAAATTGTTTTGTATCTCTTTTACCTAGAACAAATGTCATTTTGAGAACATTTACGCATTTTTAATAAAATGTTATAAAACCAACAGAATAAAAACATTATCAATAGATTCTTCTTTTTCTCTGATTTAACAAAAAAATACAAGCATGTCAAAAAAGCCTTTACACAAGTCTTCGCTAAGAGGACAACGATAATGAGTTAAATCATAGTTATAATTTATTCTATAATCTTTAACTTAAAAAGCAAAATTTGAAAAAATTTGCCGATTTATGCTTACAAAGTACCTTTCTCATGTTATTTTAATCAACAACTGTTAAATGGAATGAAAATATTCTAAAAAGTTTACAACATACCTACATCTGATCGAAAATTAAAAAGTTAAAAATAAATTATCGAAAAAATAGTACTCTTTAAGTGTACAGCAAACCTACATTTGATCAAAAAAGCGACAAAGTTGAAATTAAATCATCAAAAAACATAACTTATTACAAGTATTTTTTCTGCTTTATGTTACCTAGTCTTAAAACCTCAACCTCTGAAACGCTAAAGTTGAATAATTCTTTAAAAAATGTAAAATAATACAAGCATGTCAGAAAAGCCTTTACACCCTGCTCCGCGAAAAGAAAAAAAGAATTTTTCGGTTTCTTAAATCACATATACCCTATCTCTATTCAAAAATAAACATTATGATGCCTAAAACTAAGAAGTTATCTGTCATTTTGTTAAAAATAAATGGAAAAACTTACTCTGTAATATCAACAAATTAACACCCTTCTTATCTCTATCGCAGTATTTAATATATTTTTCAACAAACATCAAAGCTTATAAATGAACTTAGTAACCAAGAATATTGCACAAATTGTTTTGTATTTCTTCCCATCTAAAACAAATGTCATGAAAAACACACTTTTACTTACTTTTAAACCATCCCGGTAGCAAATCATTACATATTTTTCCATATGTCATTCTTGTTTGTTCACGATAGTCAGACGTTTTTCTTAAAATACACTTCTTCTTAAAGAATTTTTCGGTTTCTTGAATCACATATACCCTATCTCTATTCAAAAAATAAACATTATGATGCCTAAAACTAAGAAGTTATCTGTCATTTTGTTAAAAATAAATGGAAAAACTTACTCTGTAATATCATCAAATTAACGTCCTTCTAATCTCCATCACAGTATTTAATACATTTTTCAACAAACATCAAAGCTTATAAATGAACTTAGTAACCAGGAATATAGAACAAATGTCATTTTGAGAACTTTTACACATTTTTAATTAAGTGCTATAAAACCAACAGAATAAAAACATTATCAATAGATTCTTCTTTTTCTCTGTTTTACCAAAAAAAAAAATACAAGCATGCCAAAAAAGCCTTTACACAAGTCTCCGCTAAGAGAACAACGATAATGAGTTACATCATAGTTATAATTTATTCTATAATCTTCAACTTAAAAAGCAAAAGTTGAAAAAAAATTTGACGATTTATGCTTACAAAGTACCCTTCTCATGTTATTCTAATCAACAAATGTTAAATGGAATGAAAATACTCTAAAAAGTTTACAACATACCTACATTTGATCGAAAAACAACAAAGTTGAAAATAAATTATCAAAAAATAGTACTCTTTAGGTGTACAGCAAACCTACGTTTAATCAAGAAACAGCAAAGTTAAAATTAAATCATCAAAAAACATAACTTATTACAAGTATTTTTCTGCTTTAGGTTTACTAGTCTAAGACACCAACCTCTAAAACGTTTGCGAGGAACATATTTTCATTAAAAATAATCAGTTACTTCATACTTCCAGTAAAAGTGAAAATAACACAATAATAATTTGAAAATTCAACATACCTTCTAGGTCTCCAATGTATATCGCATGTTAAAAACTTTGAGACGTGCAACATATTTTCAAATAACAGGCTTATCAGGAAAGACTCTAAAAACTGTAACACGGACGGGAGAGTACATCTTTGAAATAGCTACCTTATTAGAAAAATATACTTAGATTTTAAAAATATAGCTGCCTAGAATAAAGCCCTCTTAGCTGCCTAAAATAGACCAAAAACAAAGATGAACTCACTTTTACATAAACAATGTAATAATTCACAGAGCACGAGATCCTAAGCGAGGTTGTTATTAACTATTAGGAATAATAATTTATTATATGAACGCTATTTTTCGAAATTCATATAATGATAATCCAAAACCACATTGATAAAATAATACGTTGACTATCGTCACGGAGGTCTTCTCATACAATTTCATTATGTAGAAATTTTATATTTATCAAAATTGTAAACATGTTTTCGAATAAAATATATGGTTTATTATTATACGCAGAATTGGGTGTTCACTATATATACGGTGGAGTAAAAAGTTGTAAATTATTGTCTTTCTGCATTTAATTTTACCTTCTTACCTATTAATTATATAGAGATCGTAGAAGATACGTGTAATATGGTGACAAATGTTTGAATTTCTCAAAAATGTTATGTAAGTGTTTACAACAATAGAGTAGCACTCATTGCAGATGGTTATACTTCAATATTTTATAATAATGGTAAGACGTAATACCAGTTGTAGTAAATGTTGCGAACATTTCTTCTGTAGGCGAACATATTATAAAATATTGAAGTATAACCATCTGCAATGAGTGCTACTCTATTGTTGTAAACACTTACATAACATTTTTGAGAAATTCAAACATTTGTCACCATATTACACGTATCTTCTACGATCTCTATATAATTAATAGGTAAGAAGGTAAAATTAAATGCAGAAAGACAATAATTTACAACTTTTTACTCCACCGTATATATAGTGAACACCCAATTCTGCGTATAATAATAAACCATATATTTTATTCGAAAACATGTTTACAATTTTGATAAATATAAAATTTCTACATAATGAAATTGTATGAGAAGACCTCCGTGACGATAGTCAACGTATTATTTTATCAATGTGGTTTTGGATTATCATTATATGAATTTCGAAAAATAGCGTTCATATAATAAATTATTATTCCTAATAGTTAATAACAACCTCGCTTAGGATCTCGTGCTCTGTGAATTATTACATTGTTTATGTAAAAGTGAGTTCATCTTTGTTTTTGGTCTATTTTAGGCAGCTAAGAGGGCTTTATTCTAGGCAGCTATATTTTTAAAATCTAAGTATATTTTTCTAATAAGGCAGCTATTTCAAAGATGTACTCTCCCGTCCGTGTTACAGTTTTTAGAGTCTTTCCTGATAAGCCTGTTATTTGAAAATATGTTGCACGTCTCAAAGTTTTTAACATGCGATATACATTGGAGACCTAGAAGGTATGTTGAATTTTCAAATTATTATTGTGTTATTTTCACTTTTACTGGAAGTATGAAGTAACTGATTATTTTTAATGAAAATATGTTCCTCGCAAACGTTTTAGAGGTTGGTGTCTTAGACTAGTAATCCTAAAGCAGAAAAATACTTGTAATAAGTTATGTTTTTTGATGATTTAATTTTAACTTTGCTGTTTCTTGATTAAACGTAGGTTTGCTGTACACCTAAAGAGTACTATTTTTTGATAATTTATTTTCAACTTTGTTGTTTTTCGATCAAATGTAGGTATGTTGTAAACTTTTTAGAGTATTTTCATTCCATTTAACATTTGTTGATTAGAATAACATGAGAAGGGTACTTTGTAAGCATAAATCGTCAAATTTTTTTCAACTTTTGCTTTTTAAGTTGAAGATTATAGAATAAATTATAACTATGATGTAACTCATTATCGTTGTTCTCTTAGCGGAGACTTGTGTAAAGGCTTTTTTGGCATGCTTGTATTTTTTTTTTGATAAAACAGAGAAAAAGAAGAATCTATTGATAATGTTTTTATTCTGTTGGTTTTATAGCACTTAATTAAAAATGTGTAAAAGTTCTCAAAATGACATTTGTTCTAGGTAAAAGAGATACAAAACAATTTTTGCAATATTCCTGGTTACTAAGTTCATTTATAAGCTTTGATGTTTGTTGAAAAATGTATTAAATACTGTGATGGAGATTAGAAGGACGTTAATTTGATGATATTACAGAGTAAGTTTTTCCATTTATTTTTAACAAAATGACAGATAACTTCTTAGTTTTAGGCATCATAATGTTTATTTTTTGAATAGAGATAGGGTATATGTGATTCAAGAAACCGAAAAATTCTTTAAGAAGAAGTGTATTTTAAGAAAAACGTCTGACTATCGTGAACAAACAAGAATGACATATGGAAAAATATGTAATGATTTGCTACCGGGATGGTTTAAAAGTAAGTAAAAGTGTGTTTTTCATGACATTTGTTTTAGATGGGAAGAAATACAAAACAATTTTTGCAATATTCTTGGTTACTAAGTTCATTTATAAGCTTTGATGTTTGTTGAAAAATATATTAAATACTGCGATAGAGATAAGAAGGGTGTTAATTTGTTGATATTACAGAGTAAGTTTTTCCATTTATTTTTAACAAAATGACAGATAACTTCTTAGTTTTAGGCATCATAATGTTTATTTTTGAATAGAGATAGGGTATATGTGATTTAAGAAACCGAAAAATTCTTTTTTTCTTTTCGCGGAGCAGGGTGTAAAGGCTTTTCTGACATGCTTGTATTATTTTACATTTTTTAAAGAATTATTCAACTTTAGCGTTTTAGAGGTTGAGGTTTTAAGACTAGGTAACATAAAGCAGAAAAAATACTTGTAATAAGTTATGTTTTTTGATGATTTAATTTCAACTTTGTCGCTTTTTTGATCAAATGTAGGTTTGCTGTACACTTAAAGAGTACTATTTTTTCGATAATTTATTTTTAACTTTTTAATTTTCGATCATATGTAGGTATGTTGTAAACTTTTTAGAATATTTTCATTCCATTTAACAGTTGTTGATTAAAATAACATGAGAAAGGTACTTTGTAAGCATAAATCGGCAAATTTTTTCAAATTTTGCTTTTTAAGTTAAAGATTATAGAATAAATTATAACTATGATTTAACTCATTATCGTTGTCCTCTTAGCGAAGACTTGTGTAAAGGCTTTTTTGACATGCTTGTATTTTTTTGTTAAATCAGAGAAAAAGAAGAATCTATTGATAATGTTTTTATTCTGTTGGTTTTATACCATTTTATTAAAAATGCGTAAATGTTCTCAAAATGACATTTGTTCTAGGTAAAAGAGATACAAAACAATTTTTGCAATATTCCTGGTTACTAAGTTCATTTATAAGCTTTGATGTTTGTTGAAAAATGTATTAAATACTGTGATAGAGATTAGAAGGATGTTAATTTGGTGATATTACAGAGTAAGTTTTTCCATTTATTTTCAACAAAATGACAGATAACTTCTTAGTTTTAGACATCATAATGTTTATTTTTTGAATAGAGATAGGGTATATGTGATTCAAGAAACCGAAAAATTCTTTAGGAAGAAGTGCATTTTAAGAAAAACGTGTGACTATGACATGGAAAAATATGTAATGATTTGCTACCGGGATGGTTTAAAAGTAAGTAAAAGTGTGTTTTTTCATGACATTTGTTTTAGATGGGGAGAAATACAAAATGTTTTCGTCTTATAGGTATAATGAAACGAAGAGAAACAGATGGAAAACGAAGAAACTTTTGAAAATATTTTTATTCAGACGGCATTAAAACGTTTATTTATAACAATGTGTAATATTGTATTCTTAATAAAGATTATTATTATAAGATTGTTGTTGTTGTTGTTTTCTTATTGACGAAGGCGTTAACTGATGGCACATATTTGACAATGTAGGTTGACGACGACAGATGGCGTAGACTGACAACAAAATGACAGACATGACGCTGAATATAAGACACCCTTCACAGACCATGATGACATAAGGCACATTTGACAGACGACAGAAAGCAAAAAACACACGACAGACGGCGCAGATCATACGACATAAGGCACATTTGACTGACGACGCATACGATAGAAAACAAGATACATACCAGAGACATAGCTGAGGCATACCAGAGACATACTACAGACATACCAGAGACACGTCAGAGACATACCAGAGACACATTTGACGGATGGCAAATACGACAGATGATACATTTGACAGACGACGTAGACCATACGATGCAGACCATATGACATAAGACACATTTGACAGACGACGCATACGATAGAAAACAAGAGACATATGACAGACGACGTAGACCATACAACAGAAAACAAGAAACACATGGCAGACGACGCAGACCATACGACATAAGATACATTTGACATACGACATATATGACGACTCATACGACAGAAAACACACATGACAGACGACGCAGACTTGATGTTCGTCACACAGAAGATATATGACACACGGTTAACTGCATTAACGATATGTAATGTACTATGTAGGTTGAGAGTATTGATGGCAGAGCCGAGTAGGTAACTGTATTATCGACACTTAGTGGACAATGTAGGTTGAGAGTATTGGCGATAGATCGACTTTAATCCGGCGAATAATAGCAGAGTGTCCTTTTGACATCGTTAACATCCTGTATATCAACGCTGTTTGTTCTATGTCAACCAATAACGGATCGGCCTTATGACATCGTTAACGTCTTGTATACTGATCATCGTAGTAACATATTTATGACAACACCCTGTATATCGAACGTCGTCGTAGTGGTTTACCTCTTCATCACAAGTTATTCGATTTCAATACGACCAATCAGAGATGGTAGTGCCCTTATGGTGTCTTTGTACATCCACTTATCACAATGGTGTTTGTTCGACTTCAATCTAACCAATATTAGCAGAGATATGTGTTATAGTGCCCTAATGGCGTCTTTGTACATCGTGTATATGATAATAATCTAACAATCATAGGATCGTTTACCCGACGACACATAAGACACATCCGCCGATGGTCAACGGCACCCTCTGGTCATTGTCGATCACTTCTTCAGATGACTCTTTTGATACTCCTTGTATATTTGCAAAACTTATCGCTTATCTCTTCATCTCTTCTTCTTTCCCATCAATCAACGACACCCTCTGGTCATTGTCTTCAGGTATGATTCTTGTAAACCCTCTGTGGTCATTGTCTTCATCACAATGATGTTTATTTGACTCAAATCTGACCAATCAGAGATGCTTGTGCCCTTATGGCATTGTTGACGTCTTGTATACCGATCATCATAGTAACATATTTATGACAACACCTCGTATATTGGTATATTATTGAAAAACTTATCGCTTATCTCTTCACGTCTTCTTCTTTCCCATCAATTAACGACACCCTCTGTGGTCATTGTCTTCAGGTATGATTCTTGTAAATGTAGGTTGAGAGTATTGATGGCAGAGCCGAGTAGGTAACTGTATTATCGACACTTAGTGGACAATGTAGGTTGAGAGTATTGGCGATAGATCGACTTTAATCCGGCGAATAATAGCAGAGTGTCCTTTTGACATCGTTAACATCCTGTATATCAACGCTGTTTGTTCTATGTCAACCAATAACGGATCGGCCTTATGACATCGTTAACGTCTTGTATACTGATCATCGTAGTAACATATTTATGACAACACCCTGTATATCGAACGTCGTCGTAGTGGTTTACCTCTTCATCACAAGTTATTCGATTTCAATACGACCAATCAGAGATGGTAGTGCCCTTATGGTGTCTTTGTACATCCACTTATCACAATGGTGTTTGTTCGACTTCAATCTAACCAATATTAGCAGAGATATGTGTTATAGTGCCCTAATGGCGTCTTTGTACATCGTGTATATGATAATAATCTAACAATCATAGGATCGTTTACCCGACGACACATAAGACACATCCGCCGATGGTCAACGGCACCCTCTGGTCATTGTCGATCACTTCTTCAGATGACTCTTTTGATACTCCTTGTATATTTGCAAAACTTATCGCTTATCTCTTCATCTCTTCTCCTTTCCCATCAATCAACGACACCCTCTGGTCATTGTCTTCAGGTATGATTCTTGTAAACCCTCTGTGGTCATTGTCTTCATCACAATGATGTTTATTTGACTCCAATCTGACCAATCAGAGATGCTTGTGCCCTTATGGCATTGTTGACGTCTTGTATACCGATCATCATAGTAACATATTTATGACAACACCTCGTATATTGGTATATTATTGAAAAACTTATCGCTTATCTCTTCATGTCTTCTTCTTTCCCATCAATTAACGACACCCTCTGTGGTCATTGTCTTCAGGTATGATTCTTGTAAATGTAGGTTGAGAGTATTGATGGCAGAGCCGAGTAGGTAACTGTATTATCGACACTTAGTGGACAATGTAGGTTGAGAGTATTGGCGATAGATCGACTTTAATCCGGCGAATAATAGCAGAGTGTCCTTTTGACATCGTTAACATCCTGTATATCAACGCTGTTTGTTCTATGTCAACCAATAACGGATCGGCCTTATGACATCGTTAACGTCTTGTATACTGATCATCGTAGTAACATATTTATGACAACACCCTGTATATCGAACGTCGTCGTAGTGGTTTACCTCTTCATCACAAGTTATTCGATTTCAATACGACCAATCAGAGATGGTAGTGCCCTTATGGTGTCTTTGTACATCCACTTATCACAATGGTGTTTGTTCGACTTCAATCTAACCAATATTAGCAGAGATATGTGTTATAGTGCCCTAATGGCGTCTTTGTACATCGTGTATATGATAATAATCTAACAATCATAGGATCGTTTACCCGACGACACATAAGACACATCCGCCGATGGTCAACGGCACCCTCTGGTCATTGTCGATCACTTCTTCAGATGACTCTTTTGATACTCCTTGTATATTTGCAAAACTTATCGCTTATCTCTTCATCTCTTCTCCTTTCCCATCAATCAACGACACCCTCTGGTCATTGTCTTCAGGTATGATTCTTGTAAACCCTCTGTGGTCATTGTCTTCATCACAATGATGTTTATTTGACTCCAATCTGACCAATCAGAGATGCTTGTGCCCTTATGGCATTGTTGACGTCTTGTATACCGATCATCATAGTAACATATTTATGACAACACCTCGTATATTGGTATATTATTGAAAAACTTATCGCTTATCTCTTCACGTCTTCTTCTTTCCCATCAATTAACGACACCCTCTGTGGTCATTGTCTTCAGGTATGATTCTTGTAAATGTAGGTTGAGAGTATTGATGGCAGAGCCGAGTAGGTAACTGTATTATCGACACTTAGTGGACAATGTAGGTTGAGAGTATTGGCGATAGATCGACTTTAATCCGGCGAATAATAGCAGAGTGTCCTTTTGACATCGTTAACATCCTGTATATCAACGCTGTTTGTTCTATGTCAACCAATAACGGATCGGCCTTATGACATCGTTAACGTCTTGTATACTGATCATCGTAGTAACATATTTATGACAACACCCTGTATATCGAACGTCGTCGTAGTGGTTTACCTCTTCATCACAAGTTATTCGATTTCAATACGACCAATCAGAGATGGTAGTGCCCTTATGGTGTCTTTGTACATCCACTTATCACAATGGTGTTTGTTCGACTTCAATCTAACCAATATTAGCAGAGATATGTGTTATAGTGCCCTAATGGCGTCTTTGTACATCGTGTATATGATAATAATCTAACAATCATAGGATCGTTTACCCGACGACACATAAGACACATCCGCCGATGGTCAACGGCACCCTCTGGTCATTGTCGATCACTTCTTCAGATGACTCTTTTGATACTCCTTGTATATTTGCAAAACTTATCGCTTATCTCTTCATCTCTTCTCCTTTCCCATCAATCAACGACACCCTCTGGTCATTGTCTTCAGGTATGATTCTTGTAAACCCTCTGTGGTCATTGTCTTCATCACAATGATGTTTATTTGACTCCAATCTGACCAATCAGAGATGCTTGTGCCCTTATGGCATTGTTGACGTCTTGTATACCGATCATCATAGTAACATATTTATGACAACACCTCGTATATTGGTATATTATTGAAAAACTTATCGCTTATCTCTTCATGTCTTCTTCTTTCCCATCAATTAACGACACCCTCTGTGGTCATTGTCTTCAGGTATGATTCTTGTAAATGTAGGTTGAGAGTATTGATGGCAGAGCCGAGTAGGTAACTGTATTATCGACACTTAGTGGACAATGTAGGTTGAGAGTATTGGCGATAGATCGACTTTAATCCGGCGAATAATAGCAGAGTGTCCTTTTGACATCGTTAACATCCTGTATATCAACGCTGTTTGTTCTATGTCAACCAATAACGGATCGGCCTTATGACATCGTTAACGTCTTGTATACTGATCATCGTAGTAACATATTTATGACAACACCCTGTATATCGAACGTCGTCGTAGTGGTTTACCTCTTCATCACAAGTTATTCGATTTCAATACGACCAATCAGAGATGGTAGTGCCCTTATGGTGTCTTTGTACATCCACTTATCACAATGGTGTTTGTTCGACTTCAATCTAACCAATATTAGCAGAGATATGTGTTATAGTGCCCTAATGGCGTCTTTGTACATCGTGTATATGATAATAATCTAAAAACGATGCAGATAACGTCTAACAGTTGAATATTTGTTGTTGTTGTGATACAATCTGAATTAAAAATAAATGTAATATTTCGATAAATTCTAAATTCGCTTTCACAATATACTCTGATATGATAATAACTTGGTGGTCTTGCTAGCATGCTAAAAGACTAATAACGCATGAGAATGTGTGATCGATGGTTCGAATCCTATCGTCGGTAGCGAAATATTTAATAAATTGTATGAAAACACTGCTACGTCACACACTATATACAAAATATGTGTAGGATATGATGATATACGAAAACACTGCTTACGTCACACTATATACATGGCAACATAGAAAAATCATAAAGATGAAGTTCATCACAGAACAGATGGGGTATACGATACATTTGACAGATGGCACATACAACAGAACGCACGTACGTAACATGGAACAGTACGCACGTACGTAACATGGAACAGAACGCACGTACGTAACATAGAGCAGATGGGGCATACGACGGTTGGCACGCGTGACGGGATTGACAGATGACCCATATGACGGCCCGGCGCGTGCGTAGATGACCCGTACGATGAATGGCCTTGGGCCGCCCCCGTACCCGCGTTGCTAGCTTCCGGTGACGTCACCCTACACAAGTTTTCGTGGGGTTTACTTGCGCTACACATGTTTTAGGAGGGGGGTGCTATGTTAGGTTACCCCCATTCGAGCTTCCATTGATGACCTTGGATGTGTCCTAGAACCCGTGTTGCTTATCTACTCACTTCGACAAACCGAAAACGGAAAAGCAGCAGGAGATGATGGTATACTGCCAGAGATGCTGAAGGAAAGAGGAAAAATTCTAATGGAAGAACTAAAATCGCTTTTTAACAAATGCCTGAATGAAGGAACCGTTCCAACAGACTGGGATACCTCCATAGTTATCCTTATTTATAAAAAGGGAGATCCGGCCAGTCTTGAAAATTACCGACCAATAAGTCTTCTCTCACAGATCTATAAGCTATTCATGAAAATAATTACCAATAGATTAGAAAATAAATTTGAGGCATATTTATCGAAAGAACAGGCTGGCTTTAGGAAAAATATGAGTACAATAGAACACATACACACAATCAGAGTATTAATAGAGAAAGCCACGGAGTACAACATCACAACATGGATGGCATTTGTTGACTTAAGGAAGGCCTTCGACACGGTGGAATCCTGGGCGGTAATCCGAGCAATGAGAAAAGCCAGAATCGATCAAAGATACATCGACATCATAAGCCACATCTACGTAAACTCTAAAATGAAGATCAGGATGCAAACAGATACAAATGAGATAAAGACTGGAAGAGGAGTGAGACAAGGGGATGTAATATCACCAAAATTATTCTCGCTAGTTCTCGAAGATGTATTTCGAAATTTACACTGGGAATACAGAGGAATAAATATAGCAGGCGAAAAACTGAACAACTTGAAATTTGCAGATGACATCGTCATATTCGCTTAATTCGAGGCAGAACTGATAGGCATGATTCAGGAACTATACCATGAAGCAAACAAGGTTGGACTAGAGATAAACATAAATAAATCCAAATTCATGACAAGCGAAGATACAATTACCAACACACTAACCATTGAGAACCAGTTAATCGAAAAAGTAAGGAATGCCAGAATACAGAGCTCAATAGGAGAATACGGTTAGGATGGGCAGCATATAGCAAACTAAAACAGGTGTTTCAGTCAAATCTACCAATGAAACTAAAAGCAATAGTATACAATACATGTGCCCTGCCAGTGTCTACATATGCATCGGAAACTTTGGTCTTGACAAAAATGAACTTGAACAAGCTCAAAACATATCAAAGAGCAATAGAGAGAAAGATAGTTGGAGTAACACTGAAAGACCGAAAAACTAACGTATGGATCAGGAGAACGTCAAAAATCGAAGACATCGAAAGGAGAATAGCCTCACTCAAATGGAACTGGGCTGGGCATATTGCTAGAAACAACAACAACTGGAGCAGCAAAGTGACTAGATGGAGACCTTGGGGCGAGAGGAGAAGCGCTGGCAGACCTCAACAGCGTTGGTACGACGTTATAAAACGCACAGCAGGTTTAAATTGGTATCAGGTTGCACAACACAGGGAAACCTGGAGAGCATTGAGAGAGGCCTATATCCAACGGATAGAAAACGGCTAGAAAGAAGAAAGGATATGATGAGGCATATTGGTTACGATTGAGGACATCGTTAAAAATAAACACACAACAAACAGCCAATACTCCAAACATGTAAACTCTCTATACGGGACGAATCTACTAGGACGCACATATAGTTGGATACACCAGATTTTGCAATTTTTATTCGAACACTGGATCATGTCTTCCAAGGCGACCTCCTCGCAAATTTCACAATACCACCCTTGTTCGTTGATTTCTATTTGTATAGGCAGGGTTGGTGTAGCTGTTGCAGACGTACCTGGGATTGGATCAGGACATTTCTTTATTTTTTTAATGGTTTTTGTTTCCGACACTAGTTGTCGCTTAACCGTTTTTATTGTTTGAGGCTTTGGCCTATGCTTCTTTTTTAGCTGTTCTAAATATTCTTTATGAGGAGTACTGGTTAATATTACAGCAGGTTGAAAACATTTCTTTTTTCAATTAGTGATGTGAGGCGTCATTTTGGGTATTGGATGAATATCTTCAACAGACAATTCTATTTCGCTTTCTGCGGTGATATTTAAATTATTCGTAGCCGATTCTTCTAATTGCTCAGATTTTGATGTCCCAGTAATTCCCGATGCAATTTTAATAAGGATTTATGGTTCATTATTTTCCTCAGTAGGGGAGATTCCAGATTCTCCTAATTGCTGTTCATTATTCTCCTCAGCTCGCGGGTTGTCAGGTTCTTCTGATTGCGTCTCGTCATTTCCTTCAGCTGGTGAGTTTCTAGGTTCTAAATCATCATCCAAAATTTCAGATGCAGCAAAGTGATGTTCTTTAAAAATGTGGCGATTCCACTACCTCGAAAGCCACCTATAGCATTTTCAATTGTAGCTGCTTTCCCATAAGCTTCGGCTATTAACTGAGACATTTAAAATTGTGTGACAGCCAGGCCTGGATTCGTACGTAGCCATTTAACCACCGCTTGATCGTAATAAGTCTGTAAAGGTTTAAAAAATGTCTCATCTAGGCTGAAGTCTATGAGTTGTATGACTGGGTAATTGCAGAAGTATAACTCCATGAGACCTCGCAAGTTCCAAGGCTTGTAAGTTCCGCGTGTGGGTGGTATGACCATCCAATGAAAGAAGAACCTTCTTTTCTGGGCTTGGCTTAACAAAAGCAATAAAGTGATTTAACCAATCGACAAATAGTTCGCTATTATTATATCCAGTATCGGAAATTGTTACAACGCTACCAGGTGGAGCTCCAACTTTTAATTCACCACAGTGCCTTTTTCTTTTAAAGATTATCATTGGAGGAATGAAAACTCCTGCGGCGCTAAGACAGCATACCACCGTTGTATTGGTTCCTCGCTCTCCGCTAGCCAGATTACCTATCTGATTTTTCCCTTTTGAGCCAATATCTTTCTATTTTTGTTTTTAAAAATACACTCTTCTAATTTCAATATGTGGGTAACCAACTGATCTTCTAAATGCTTTGATAGAATGGTAAGGCGGCCAACTGATTTTATGGATTCATTTGCTTTAACATTCTTAGAGTCTAAGTGCCTTTTTAGCATTGGTTTTGGAATATTGAAGTTTCTAGAAGCTTCGTTAAATCCACATTGTTCGCTCCTATAAGCTGTGATGGCATTTTCCATATTTTGGGATGTCCATAATCCATATTTTCTCTTGACACGAATCCTATAAAAAACATCTATATTAATCGAATTGTTTGATTTTGATCACCATTGTAGTAGGGTAAATCGTACCAGAACGATTTACCAGACAAACAGACGGTACGATATACCCGACATGTACATTTGTGTTTTTCATAACCCTATTTATTCATAACTGAATTGTATACCAATTGAAAACACATAAAAAATATCCTAATGAACAATATTTCCTAATAGTTAGACATAGATAATTCATAACTTATTAGTGTTTTAAATGAAACTCACGGTTTCTATTTAATTCCACAATATAATAAAAGTTATTGAAAATTCAAAAAAATTGACAATTGTTTCGATAAATCAATATCATCGTCAGAATCTCAAGCAGATAAATTCCACTACGCAAAACATCTACTTGACACCAATCATTCATTGACACCTAACACAGAACTAGAAGTGCTGCATATTTGTGAAAAGAAACAAGAACTGGATTTCCTTGAAGAATTGGAAATTAGAAGACATTTAAGAAACCCACAATATGAAGTTGTCAATGAACAGATAAATCTAGGGAGTTCTCCACTAATAAACTGTCTTCTTAAGTAATAATTGTAAAGATCAGCAGATATATTTTTTCTTGGTTTTCTATATCATTGCACAGTTATACTGATCTTAATTGGAAACATTATATCCAGGATATCACCATATGGCTAATAATATCTAAGCTTCAATATTTGTAATATCACATCTTCTTTTTTCTATTAACATATATTAAGTCAATCACAATTTAGGTCACTTCTTGGTCTAGCCAAAAATAACTACTAAACATCAGGACGGCATCAAATGAAATGTAACTTCTGTCATTCTGACGATGATATTGATTAATCGAAACAATTGTCAATTTTTTAGAATTTTCAACAATTTTTATTATATTGTGGAATTAGCTAGAAACAGTGAGTTTCATTTAAAACACTAATATTTTGCAATTAGTAATTAATTCCCTGTATACTTAACATTCCCCAACATTAGAAGCTCATGACGTATATGGTGTTAGTGTATGTAAAGGGCGCAGAAAATTATCTATGCTCGAAGCGGCTAAATAGCTAGATCGGACCCTGATGACTGATGACACTATATAAAAAACTGAAGGTCAGAGGTTTAATTTTTTCTCCATGGTAGAGGTTTCACACCAGCTGATTCCAAATCCGTTTATACCTAATCTAGCACTTACCGTTGCCCGCTGAAGCTTAAAACGGACGGACGGATAAAGCCAAAATATAAGATTTCGTTTTTTTGTCGACTTCATCGACTCGTGTTTACGAAGTCTAAAACTATAAGCGTATGGTCTAAAGTTATAGAAATTCCATGATTTATTTTCTTGAGGACTTTTAAAGATATAATCAATTATAATGATAATATTCAAGTTATTAAAACATGTCTCTACTTATAGTTAAACAATCGTAACTGAGCCATTTCTGGTGATAAAAATAAATAAATGACATACTCAAATACTTTTTTAGATGGAACTAACTGTTTCTAAGTAATTCCACAATATAAAGAGAAAATGATAAACATTTTTAAAAATTGACAATTGTTTAGTTAGAATTGTGAGTGATTCGATAATTTATTCAAAAATTACGACATATTTGATTTGATTTATACAGCTTCTTATTGCTTCTGGCTTTTATATGTGTATATAGAAAACCTTCTAATTGAATATTAATTAATGGTCACTTACTACCCGTTTGAATGATTTAGAAAACGTTTACACAGAGCTCTAACTGGGATATTATTGAAATATTTTCAAGAATGATCACTATTAAGAAATCGTTCGGAAAACTGAAAGATATAGTCAAACAAATCTTGGGAGCAATCAGGAATTGTTAAGTGGAACTAAAAAATAGTTTCGAAGCTAGTAAATGTAATATCTTACTGAAAATAGATGACTTGAAGTCCAAGATAAACAGCCTCAAGAAAGAGAATTGTTATTTAGGGCCGGTTTTACAAGAGAGGTTCATACTAGGTATAAATAACAGTATAGTTATTCTTGGAGTGAAGTTATGCTAAAATTTATTCCTGGTATAACAGCAGTTGGTTTTACAATGCTTTTTTACACCGGTATAGCAATTCTAGGAGTAACGAAAAAGTAGTTCATATAAACCGATATCTCCTGTCATTTGTCATCTATTTCTTCGTTTTTAACCTTAAAAGTAAAAGTGTGTTTATTATTTTTTATCGGTATTTTATTATTCTTTATACAAAGAAATGTGCTACCAGAATTGTAAAATCACGAGGAAGATATTGAAATTGTTGACAATGAAAATATACAAATAGAAAATAATATACGTAGATTAGATTTAATAAATAATCACTTGTTAAATTTATTGTAATATACTAGACTAATTATATATGGAAACTTTTGTTTGATATTTTCATTTCTTGCTTTGGGATGTATAAATAAACAAATCATTTAAGTTAAAATTATAACTTTATTCTTTACTTACATACTGCAATACTGCTTAAAACTAGTTTTGATTAAATATAGAGGATATATTTTATAATTACGTCCATTAAATTATCCTTGTCAACACAGCGGAATCAAATCTGAAATAGGCAGGAATTTGATGTTTTTTATGCCAATTACATTCTCAGATATGACAGAATCTTCTGGAAAAACTAAATTATGATATGCCAAAGAACCTTGAGAAGGTGGAGCTTGATTATTTGTATGTTTCTCCTCATCAATATGTGAGCTATCAAAATCTAAAAAGTAATAAATATCAATCAAGTACATTAATATAACAGAACTAGAATTTTACCTATTTCATAACTGTCGAATCATTTGTAGTCCCTGTTCCTGTAGCTCCTAGTATAGCCAAAACTCTTATAGTCCACACACTTAATTTACTATCACTAGGGCCAGGACCCCCTCCAGTTCTATATAAACTATTCTTTAGAACAGATTGTTCTTTCTTGCTACTCTTTTTCCAGACATCCCATTTATTTCTTAACATTTTTGATGTTCTACATGTGCCAGAGGCAGCATTAAATTGTTGACAGAGGGTTTGCCAACACAGCTCCTAATCTTTGTTAGTAACTGCATCAGTTAACTTGTATTCTACAAAATAAAACAAGAATGCATAATAATGTTTATATACATAGAAAAACATTAACTTACTAATGATATTTTTATGTTTTTCTACCAAATCCAATAGTACTTCCATTTCAGTAGCATTAAAATTGCTACTTGTTCTTTTCTCGCTTTTTTCAAACAAAATTTACAAGATTCGCCACAAAGAAAAAATAAAAGTGTGTGTTTACAAAGCATATATGAATAAACCCATACATAACATTTATATACCTGCGTAAACGTCACTTTTTAAGGTTATTCGTAGAGTAATGGACTTATCTGCCTGTTCGTGGATGGTATAGCCTATACTACTCCTTCCGAGAATTTTATTCCGTGGTTAAATTTATACCTTCTTTGTAAAACACCAAAATACAACTTATACCGAGAGTAGGCTTACTCTTCGTTTATATTGTAAAACCGGCACTTAAAGGAATAAATTGAAAAGTTAGAGAGGAACGAAAAACAAAATCCTTCCAAAAAAGCTTGTCGTGAAGATCGAATTTTGGTATCCTGCCACATTTTACTGATAGTATAGCCTTCATTCACCCAGGTTTCATCCAAGTAAAATATTGGTATGGCTTCTGCACGTAATTTAACAATTGTTCTTAGATATCTCCGTCTCAACAACAACAAATAATTTCGTCAGTATCAATTAGAATCGCTTTTCTATCATGTTTTGCCCAATTACATTTTAATTCCTGTAGCGTTTCCCGTAGTTTCGTTCGGCCCATTTTAGGGAAATATGGATCTTTATTCATTTCATCCGAAATTTCAGCACTTTTCTTCTTATTGTGTTTTTAATTTCTTCTGTGAATTCAACTTTCTTTGCTTGCCTGCATTTTTCTTTGCGGATTTAATAACTCCACTTTTCGCTTCACTTATAATTTTGTATATTGTTCATTTGCTTACGCCCGTCATATTACTTGTCTTTGCAACAATGTCATCAACTGAATCTGAAGGAATTTCAGTTCTTAATTAATCAATATAGTTTATTCTTACTTTCTCGTTCACCGACAACGCCGACTTTTTCGAATGCTTTACAGGTATAAATCCGGATCCATACTGTTACGAAACAGCACACTGGTATAGTCCCTAAATCCGACCATGTCTAAGCCAGGTATCAAAGTTAAAATTATGGCGGATACGCTCTGTTTTTTTATAACTGCTTACGACTTTATTATCTAAACATTTTTTTTGTGACCAGACTTATCTAAAAAAGGCCAGAGCCAATTGTTTTTGTGTGTGTAAGTCGCAGTCCGGAATTTACAAAGTAAAAAAGGCTTTAATATATAAGGGGCTGATCAGGAAGAGTTAGTTAGTTGATAATTTGACATCGTGAGATAAACAAATAAATAAGTGAATATAACTTATTTAAGTGTTTATATAAATTAGTTTGAGTGAATATACTGTTGATATAAATTAATAATTAAGTGATTAGTTAACTATATATAAATTAAGTGTCAGTTACTAGTTTAGTGTTTAAATAAATTAGTAAGTAGCCATACCGTGGATTTAAAATTTATCCCACCCGTTTACTGTTTAAATAAATTAGAAAAACATTACATTGGTGTCAGGTGTGGGGTAATATAGATAAATTTCTACGTAAAAATGGCCAAGAGACTATGTGATCTAAAAGTCACGAAATTAGGAGCAGAATTTGAAGATCGTGAATTGGAAACATCCGGTAAGAAAAGTGAATTAGTAGAAAGACTTAAAGTGGCACTGGAAAATAACGGCTTTGATCCAGAAACCGTTTTATTTACTGACGAGGCTTCCACCTTAATCTCGTCAATTTCTGCTAACATGGACGAGAAGATTTCTGCCATGGAAGAGAACATGGACGAGAAGATATCTGCGATGAAGCAAGACATTTCTGCCATCATGGACGAGAAGATTTGTGCTATGAAGAACGACATTTCTGCTAATATTTCTGCTAACATGGACGAGAAGATTTCTGCTATGAAAAACGATATTTCTGCCATGGAAGAGAAAATTCCAACGAATGTGAAAAACGATATTTCTGCTTTGGAGAACGATATATCTGCCGATATCTTATTAATGAAAAACGACATTGCCGCTGACGTTGAAAATGAAATTTCGTCTCTAAAATCTGAAATCGAGAATAAGATGTCGACGATGGACGAGAAAATCGAGAATAAGATTACAACGATAGACGAGAAAATCAAGGAGTTAGAGGAAAAGATTGCCGATTCAAGAACGCGAGGCACGCCAGAGGAAGAAAAGAAGACCTAGCAAACGAAACCCTGCAAGCCAGAAACACTACCTAAGTTTGAAGACATTAGCAGTTTTACCAGAGTCAAGGCCCCGACGTTCGATGGAAAAATGTCGTGGACCAATTATGTGAAACAATTTGAAGCAGCCGCTAGAGTGAATAATTGGTCCCCGCTTCGGGGAGATGCCTTAGATCTACTTCAGACGATACCCCTGGAAGAAACGGATGATTTCGAGCAGCTTAAGAAGAGGTTGGACATGCGATATGGTGACGAACATTTGGAACATTTGTACAGATTCCAGCTGAAGAACCGAAGGCGGAAACGTGACGAATCCCTTCAAGAGTATAAAATGGGTATTGCCCGACTAGTCCGATTTGCTTATCCATCAGCTCCAGATAACATGATGGAATGTTTAGGCATCCAGGCCTTTATTGACGGCTTATGTGACCACGATATGGAGAAGACGCTTCGATTAGCTCATCCTAAAACATTGGTGGATGCATTGACTGCTGCTCTTGAATATGAAGCAGCCACGATGGCTTCGGGATACAACAAAGGTAGGACCATACAGGAAGAAGGTGACGATGACAGACTTGACCAGATCGTCAACTTGCTGAAAGGTATGGTAGACAAGAAGACAAAGAAAATCAGGTGCTGTAATTGCAGCAAGCTAGAGCATGCACGTAGTTCGTGTAAGCGTCCTACGACTCCTGCAAACCATGAACTTCTTGAATGCAAAGCAGCCAAGAAAAGCTCGCGGTACAACAAAGGTAGGATCATGCAGGAAGAATATGACGATGACAAGCTTGACCAGATCGTCAACTTGTTGAAAGGTATGGCAGACAAGATGCCGAAGAAGATAAAATGCCGGGAGTGTGGCGAGCTAGCACGTACGCAGTCCGCCTAAGCGCCCCAAGACTCCTGTAACCCAAGAACTCCAGTCACAGGGGAAGTCAGACAGGGGTGAACATCGAGCTGATGTGAGTCACCGAAATGCCGAATCCCTGTCCAGACGACCATGCCCAACAGACTGCTCCCACTGCAACAAGACGGAATTTAGGGAAGCTGCAGTTTCAAGAACAACTGTAGTCAACGAGGAATGGTCACCCACCAGGATCAGAGAAGATCAGGAGAATGATCCTCACCTGAAGATGATTCGGCAATGGAAGAAAGAAAATCGGCGACCTACCTGGCAAGAAGTGTCCAGATTTTCACCGAAACTCAAGGCGTATTGGGCTCAGTGGGAATCCCTTGTCCTGGAAGAAGGGCTGTTGAAAAGAGTCCTTGAAAACGATGATGGTTCTGAGATGAGGAGACAGCTAGTTATCCCGAGAACAAGAGTAGCTGAGGTACTGAAGAAGTTACACGACAGTCCATCGGGAGGTCATCTGGGAGTGAAGAAAACCCTTCAGCGAGTTCGTGAAAGGTTTTATTGGATCAACAACTCCGATGATGTGAAATACTGGTGTATGAAATGTACGACGTGTGCTAAGAGTAATGGACCACATCGCAAGAGAAAGGAACCCATGAAACAGTACAATGCTGGAAGCCCCTTCGAAAGGATTGCTTTAGATATCGCTGGGCCATTTCCAACGACAGAAAATGGTGGCAAATACATACTGGTTGTAATGGGTTATTTCACAAAGTGGGTGGAAATTCACGCTATCCCGAACCAAGAGGCCACAACTGTCGCAGATGTTTTGGTGAAAAAATGTATCAGCCGATATGGAGTGCCCTTAGAAGTCCACAGCGATCAGGGAAGAAATTTCGAAAGTCATCTATTCCAGGAGATTTGCGACAAGCTGGGAATGAAGAAGACCAGAACAACAGTATAACATCCACAGTCAGATGGAATGGTCGAGAGAATGAACAGGACTATTGGAAAATACCTGTCCAAAGTAGTATCCAGCCATCAGAGAGATTGGGACCATTTTCTTTCCCTATTCACATTGGCTTATCGATCCGCCGTCAATGAGTCCACGGGTGAAACACCGGCGAAAATCCTGTTTGGATGTGGAATGAGGCTTCCTTGTGACCTGAAATTTGGCTGTCGGCCTGGAGAATATCTAGCACGCGAAGACTACGTGATCCAATTGAGAAGAAGGCTGGACGATAGTCATGAATTAGTTCGAACAAATCTTCAAGTTGCCAGCGACAGAATGAAAAGTCGGTACGACACGCAGGCCACAGAAGGCGGTTTTAAAGAAGGGGACAAAATATGGTTACACGACCCGACGAGGAGAAAAGGATTTTCTCCAAAATTACAAAAATCCTGGGAAGGTCCATACTTAATCAAAAAAAGGATCAATGATGTTGTATATCGCATAAGCAAGATCCCCAACGGAAAACCAAAAGTAGTTCACCAAAACCGACTAGCGCCATTCGAAGGAGACCACGACTTGGTGGAACGAGTAAATCTTATTCGAGATGTGTCTGACCCTACCTTCGGGGAATTTATGGGCACGTATGGAGGTACCGGGAAAGCTAGATATGGAGTCACTTCGGAACAACAACAAGATTTGTTCACTCTCCCGGAAGATTATTCACTGGCATACAACATCCCCGCTCGTATCAAGAACGCACGAGGGTTGGCAACCGTCTTTCGAAAGAAGTTCGGGCAATTAGAAAAACTTGAAGACCAGATTCCAGCCCCTGGTAAGACACTGAAACTGAAACATAATTCGCGGTACGTGTTCTACGTGGTAACTAAAAATGAATTACAAGATCGATCTACCTACCGCGATGTGTGGGAAGCACTTCTTAACCTACTAGACCATGCGTTGGAAACCAACGTG
The DNA here is from genome assembly GCA_963921935.1 of Galeruca laticollis. Taxonomy (NCBI): domain Eukaryota; kingdom Metazoa; phylum Arthropoda; class Insecta; order Coleoptera; family Chrysomelidae; genus Galeruca; species Galeruca laticollis. Next base: position 91,115,755 of record OY998175.1, on the reverse strand, counting down.
AAGAAACTGGCTATGCCTAAGATAGCGAGTAACCAGTTGGATTGCCGAATCATCAGGAACATGGTAGAGGTTATCTTTAGAGATACCGGTTTCCAGATATTAATTTGTAGCTACAACCCCCGTTATCAGTATCCGATGAAGATGGTGCCCTGCTATTTCCACAAGATCGGAAAGTGTAGAAATGGGGCCAGTTGCCGATTCAAACATCCAGTATCGGCTACACAAAAGTTCAAGGAGGAACTTCCATTTAAGGAGGGGGTAATGTTACGAAACAGCACACTGGTATAGTCCCTAAATCCGACCATGTCTAAGCCAGGTATCAAAGTTAAAATTATGGCGGATACGCTCTGTTTTTTTATAACTGCTTACGACTTTATTATCTAAACATTGTTTTTGTGACCAGACTTATCTAAAAAAGGCCAGAGCCAATTGTTTTTGTGTGTGTAAGTCGCAGTCCGGAAGTTACTAGTAAAAAAGGCTTTAATATATAAGGGGCTGATCAGGAAGAGTTAGTTAGTTGATAATTTGACATCGTGAGATAAACAAATAAATAAGTGAATATAACTTAGTTAAGTGTTTATATAAATTAGTTTGAGTGAATATACTGTTGATATAAATTAATAATTAAGTGATTAGTTAAAAATTTATCCCACCCGTTTACTGTTTAAATAAATAAGAAAAACATTACAATACTGCAAATTTTTCGCCATTGTCACTATTAACTGAAACTAATAATCACAATAATTACTTTATAGAAGTTATCAAGCGAGCAAGTTCTTTCTAAATTCACTAAATGAATAATTGCTGACAGTCGGAATGCAACTACCTTTTAAACAAAAATACTAAAATTCCATAGTCAGATAGGGAAATTTTAATCCCACCTCGTCTGCCTGAGGTCATTAAAACTCGCAATAGTTCTTGAAAATTGTTTCAACAATAATAATATGCAACTCATTTCTGAAGCAAATCCACTAGAGTACGAAACCTTCTTCAAAATAGGTGTAGGTAAATGTATTAAAATCCTTAAATTGATACAAAGTTTTTATTACCACATGCAGACTAGTTTCGACTTAACAAAGTCATATTCGGGGCAGGTAAGCTACAATTATGACGGCAAGATTAGAATAGCAGTTCGGATTCTAATCAATTAACTGTAACTTACCAGTCAATTAAAAACCTTTACACAGAACGGCTAATAGCATGAATTTTAAATAAACAGCATAAACAAGACAAGACAACAGAACTAGACGAACTAACGTTTTAAATAATTTGATCGTTACCACACTCAAGTGAAGATAATTTTTTATAACCTGAAATCCTAAACAGAGGTGGAACTTCAATAGTTCATTTTAAATTTAATGATATAGTATTTTCCTTATTTAAAAATTTCTAAGTTCTCCAAATCGTTCTGTCTAGTTCCATGTTCACAAACATGTAAAATTTTGAAACAAACTGTCGTCCACCACAAAAGAATGGTTATTAAATTGCAAATGTCTGTAGAAAACGGAACTTTTCTTTGTGAAATGTAACTGAATTCTCAACTTAAAACTCCTAAAACACTGCCCTATGTATTCAGCGGTGCAATTGTTGCAAGTCAATTTATGAACCCCACTACTATCAAATTGTGAAATTGGGTCTTTGGTTCGAGAAAAGATAGTTTTTATGTTTAGTGAACTAATGTTCAATTTAAACTTGTTGACGCGTTTCACTAACAAAGTAGCTTTGTCAAAACGAATGAAGGTAAAATATAAAAATGTCTTAATATATACAGTGCTAAATCTATTTACTAAGGTTAACAATGGTATTAAAAGATATTACCTGGAAATTCATTCACTACAAACATTCCTAAGCTATCTTCTAGGTAAAGAGGTTCAATAAAGGAGACTGATTGATATATATTTGGTCGTTAAGGAGATTACCTGAATATTTATTTTTGTTAATCTCTAGGGCTTCTAATAAATTTAAACTAAAGGATTTACCGACTACATGGAGAATTTCAAAATTTGGGTCGAAAATGTGTTGGTTTTCTAATAAATGATTTGAATAGTTAGAATCTAATTTTTTGTTGTCATAGCTACGTTTGTGTTCCGAAATTCTAGTTTTAAAATTTCTAAAAGTTCTACCGATATAAATTTTATCACAATTGTCATTACCACATTTTAATTTATAAACTCCTGATTTGTTTAATTTTGAAGATTTACATTTATTATTTTTAATGAATTTGGATAAATTGTGATCAGTTTTAAAGGAAATATTCATGTCTAAAGTTTCTAGAAATGATTTAATTTTTAAGGATGGTGTTCCAAAGTATGTTAAGCTTTTAAATTGTCTATTATTTTTATCTGAGGGGAATACTTGTTCTAAAGTCTGTTTTTTTATTTATGATATTGTCAATTAAATTTGGATCGTAAATATTATTAACTGCTATTTGTTTTATGATAGTTAATTCTTTGGTATAATTATTAATATTTAAGGGGACTGTTAAGAGTCTGTGTATCATACTATTGAAAGCTGATAGTTTATGACTGAATCGGTGGATCGAACTATTATGAATTGTAATATCTGTATGTGATGGTTTATGAAATATCGAAAAATCATGTTTATTATTTATATTTGAAATAGTAAGGTCTAGAAAGTTTATAGACTTATTTTGTTCAAGTTCTACGGTAAATTTGATATTATTGTGAATCGAGTTTATGTAAGTAATGAAGCTCTCTAATTGTCTATTTTTACCGATGAAGCTAGCTAAAATGTCGTCCACATATCGGTGCCAGTACATAAATTTTTTACTAAGGGGGTGTTCATGAATTATTTTTTCTATATTATCCATGAATATTTCTGCTAGTAGGGGGCTGAGAGGGTTGCCCATAATCAAACCATCTTTACTGCTATAAACCTCTCCATTGAAATGAAAATAATTTTGATTCAAACACACTTTTAATAAAGTAATGATATCAGAGTGAATTATAGGATTAACATTATTGTATGTGAGCAAGTTATCAACAAGAGTTATAGTTTCTTTAGGAGGTATACTAGGGAATAGATTTGTTACATCGAACGATATGAATTTAGAATTATGGGGTAGTATTATATCTTGAATATTATTAATTAATTCCGTTGAGTTTTTAACTGAAAATCGATGTATGAATGAACAATATTTAGAAATGACATCTATGAGAATCTTTGAAATTTTGAATGAAGGTGCTGTGAAATAAGAAACAACTGGCCTGATAGGGTACCCCTCTTTATGGAGTTTAATTAATGAATAAAGTTCAGGGTGTTGCGGATTGGGTAAAAATAATTTATATTTTTCTTTATCGGTAATTATTGATTTAACGTTATCTACTGCTAATTTTATTTCTCTCTGAAATTTATTAGTTGGGTCTTTTTTTTAGTAAAAAATTTATGTACTGGTACCGATATGTGGACGACATTTTAGCTAGCTTCATCGGTACAAATAGACAATTAGAGAGCTTCATTACTTACATAAACTCGCTTCACAATAATATCAAATTTACCGTAGAACTTGAACGAAATAAGTCTATAAACTTTCTAGACCTTACTATTTCAAATATAAATAATAAACATGATTTTTCTATATTTCAAAAACCACCATCACATACAGATATTACAATTCATAATAGTTCGATCCACCCATTCAGACATAAACTAGCAGCTTTCAATAGTATGATACACAGATTCTTAACAGTCCCATTAAATATTAATAATTATACCAAAGAATTAAATATCATAAAACAAATAGCAGTTAATAATATTTACGATCCAAATTTAATTGACAATATCATAAATAAAAAAACAGACTTTAGAACAAGTATTCCCCTCAGATAAAAATAATAGACAATTTAAAAGCTTAACATACTTTGGAACACCATCCTTAAAAATTAAATCATTTTTAGAAACTTTAGACATGAATATTTCCTTTAAAACTGATCACAATTTATCCAAATTCATTAAAAATAATAAATCTAAATCTTCAAAATTAAACAAATCAGGAGTTTATAAATTAAAATGTGGTAATGACAATTGTGATAAAATTTATATCGGTAGAACTTTTAGAAATTTTAAAACTAGAATTTCGGAACACAAACGTAGCTATGACAACAAAAAATTAGATTCTAACTATTCAAATCATTTATTAGAAAACCAACACATTTTCGACCCAAATTTTGAAATTCTCCATGTAGTCGGTAAATCCTTTAGTTTAAATTTATTAGAAGCCCTAGAGATTAACAAAAATAAATATTCAGGTAATCTCCTTAACGACCAAATAGATATCAATCAGTCTCCTTTATTGAACCTCTTTACCTAGAAGATAGCTTAGGAATGTTTGTAGTGAATGAATTTCCAGGTAATATCTTTTAATACCATTGTTAACCTTAGTAAATAGATTTAGCACTGTATATATTAAGACATTTTTATATTTTACCTTCATTCGTTTTGACAACGCTACTGTGTTAGTGAAACGCGTCAACAAGTTTAAATTGAACATTAGTTCAAATATATGAAGATTTAAACAAACTATATTGTTTTATTTCATCGTTCAGTATGGATCTTCATCAAGTAAAAGCCTCATCTATTCAATTTTTGAAGAAAGCTGATATCAGCTATTTGGCTATATGGTATTTTAAATTACTTTTAAAAAGTGCAGTTTGTACGCAAAATTTGTGGTTCTTCGGGCAGTGTTCCAGAAATCACGTATTCCCTAGATACATGAAATGAAAAACAGACAACAAGAGCAGTCCAGCCAACAAAGCCAGTATCTATGGCAAAGAAAAATGGTTAAAAGAAGAAAAGAACATTCAGTATAGTAAGAGATATATTTTTAGTATTTATGTTAAGGTAATTCATTCACAACTATCACATATACTACATCCCATAGAGTTTGACATTTTAGATAGGGACATAAGAGATAAGATTGAAGTAATCATTCACAAAAAGTACCAAGGACAAAAACGCAAATTAAAGTCATTATTAACCAACAAACCAGTATCAAGAAACCCACAAACCAAATTCTCAGAACATAAATTTTTTAATAGGTTCGTCAATCATTCAAATACAATTTTTTTAGATAAAGAAATTCAATTATTACAAAAAGGTTTTAAACATAATATTCAACCCACATGTTCATTGGATAACTTCAACAAACTAGGTATAGAAACAGAAATTAACTTGTATAATATTCCAAATAATTCTAATCTAAAACACAAAGCTTCAGAAATTAATAAAAAAGAATTCGTCGAGTTTAACAAACCCAATTCTGAATTATCAGCCGCCAAATCAATTCAACAAAAATCAAAGTCAAATAGTCTTATTTTCACAAAAGCAGATAAAGGAAATACGGTAATAGCATTACCTAAAGAAGATTCTTTATTAAAAACCAACAATTTTATTCAGGCAAGCAATTTTGAGACCCTTGAAAAAGACCCAACTAATAAATTTCAGAGAGAAATAAAATTAGCAGTAGATAACGTTAAATCAATAATTAACGATAAAGAAAAATATAAATTATTTTTATCCAATCCGCAACACCCTGAACTTTATTCATTAATTAAACTCCATAAAGAGGGGTACCCTATCAGGCCAGTTGTTTCTTATTTCACAGCACCTTCATTCAAAATTTCAAAGATTCTCATAGATGTCATTTCTAAATATTGTTCATTCATACCTCGATTTTCAGTTAATAACTTAACGGAATTAATTAATAATATTCAAGATATAATACTACCCCATAATTCTAAATTCATATCGTTCGATGTAACAAATCTATTCCCTAGTATACCTCCTGCAGAAACTATAACTCTTGTTGATAACTTGCTCACATATAATAATGTTAATCCTATAATTCGCTCTGATATAATTACTTTATTAAAAGTGTGTTTGAATCAAAATTATTTTCATTTCAATGGAGAGGTTTATAGCAGTAAAGATGGTTTGATTATGGGCAACCCTCTCAGCCCCCTACTAGCAGAAATATTCATGGATAATATAGAAAAAATAATTCATGATCACCCCCTTAGTAAAAAATTTATGTACTGGTACCGATATGTGGACGACATTTTAGCTAGCTTCATCGGTACAAATAGACAATTAGAGAGCTTCATTACTTACATAAACTCGATTCACAATAATATCAAATTTACCGTAGAACTTGAACAAAATAAGTCTATAAACTTTCTAGACCTTACTATTTCAAATATAAATAATAAACATGATTTTTCTATATTTCATAAACCACCATCACATACAGATATTACAATTCATAATAGTTCGATCCACCCATTCAGTCATAAACTAGCAGCTTTCAATAGTATGATACACAGACTCTTAACAGTCCCATTAAATATTAATAATTATACCAAAGAATTAAATATCATAAAACAAATAGCAGTTAATAATATTTACGATCCAAATTTAATTGACAATATCATAAATAAAAAAACAGACTTTAGAACAAGTATTCCCCTCAGATAAAAATAATAGACAATTCAAAAGCTTAACATACTTTGGAACACCATCCTTAAAAATTAAATCATTTTTAGAAACTTTAGACATGAATATTTCCTTTAAAACTGATCACAATTTATCCAAATTCATTAAAAATAATAAATCTAAATCTTCAAAATTAAACAAATCAGGAGTTTATAAATTAAAATGTGTTAATGACAATTGTGATAAAATTTATATCGGTAGAACTTTTAGAAATTTTAAAACTATAATTTCGGAACACAAACGTAGCTATGACAACAAAAAATTAGATTCTAACTATTCAAATCATTTATTAGAAAACCAACACATTTTCGACCCAAATTTTGAAATTCTCCATGTAGTCGGTAAATCCTTTAGTTTAAATTTATTAGAAGCCCTAGAGATTAACAAAAATAAATATTCAGGTAATCTCCTTAACGACCAAATAGATATCAATCAGTCTCCTTTATTGAACCTCTTTACCTAGAAGATAGCTTAGGAATGTTTGTAGTGAATGAATTTCCAGGTAATATCTTTTAATACCATTGTTAACCTTAGTAAATAGATTTAGCACTGTATATATTAAGCCATTTTTATATTTTACCTTCATTCGTTTTGACAAAGCTACTGTGTTAGTGAAACGCGTCAACAAGTTTAAATTGAACATTAGTTCAAATATATGAAGATTTAAACAAACTATATTGTTTTATTTCATCGTTCAGTATGGATCTTCATCAAGTAAAAGCCTCATCTATTCAATTTTTGAAGAAAGCTGATATCAGCTATTTGGCTATATGGTATTTAGAATTACTTTTAAAAAGTGCAGTGTGTACGCAAAATTTGTGGTTCTTCGGGCAGTGTTCCAGAAATCACGTATTCCCTAGATACATGAAATTAAAAACAGACAACAAGAGCAGTCCAGCCAACAAAACCAGTATCTATGGCAAAGAAAAATGGTTAAAAGAAAAAAAGAACATTCAGTATAGTAAGAGATATATTTTTAGTATTTATGTTAAGGTAATTCGTTCACAACTATCACATATACTACATCCCATAGAGTTTGACATTTTAGATAGGGACATAAGAGATAAGATTAAAGTCATTATTCACAACAAGTACCAAGGACAAAAACGTAAATTAAAGTCATTATTAACCAACAAACCAGTATCAAGAAACCCACAAACCAAATTCTCAGAACATAAATTTTTTAATAGATTCGTCAATCTTTCAAATACAATTTTTTCAGATAAAGAAATTCAATTATTACAAAAAGGTTTTAAACATAATATTCAACCCACATGTTCATTGGATAACTTCAACAAACTAGGTATAGAAACAGAAATTAACTTGTATAATATTCCAAATAATTCTAATCTAAAACACAAAGCTTCAGAAATTAATAAAAAAGAATTCGTCGAGTTTAACAAGCCCAATTTTGAATTATCAGCCGCCAAATCAATTCAACAAAAATCAAAGTCAAATAGTCTTATTTTCACAAAAGCAGATAAAGGAAATACGGTAATAGCATTACCTAAAGAAGATTCTTTATTAAAAACCAACAATTTTATTCAGGCAAGCAATTTTGAGACCCTTGAAAAAGACCCAACTAATAAATTTCAGAGAGAAATAAAATTAGCAGTAGATAACGTTAAATCAATAATTAACGATAAAGAAAAATATAAATTATTTTTACCCAATCCGCAACACCCTGAACTTTATTCATTAATTAAACTCCATAAAGAGGGGTACCCTATCAGGCCAGTTGTTTCTTATTTCACAGCACCTTCATTCAAAATTTCAAAGATTCTCATAGATGTCATTTCTAAATATTGTTCATTTATACCTCGATTTTCAGTTAAAAACTCAACGGAATTAATTAATAATATTCAAGATATAACACTACCCCATAATTCTAAATTCATATCGTTCGATGTAACAAATCTATTCCCTAGTATACCTCCTAAAGAAACTATAACTCTTGTTGATAACTTGCTCACATACAATAATGTTAATCCTATAATTCACTCTGATATCATTACTTCATTAAAAGTGTGTTTGAATCAAAATTATTTTCATTTCAATGGAGAGGTTTATAGCAATAAAGATGGTTTGATTATGGGCAACCCTCTCAGCCCCCTACTAGCAGAAATATTCATGGATAATATAGAAAAAATAATTCATGAACACCCCCTTAGTAAAAAATTTATGTACTGGTACCGATATGTGGACGACATTTTAGCTAGCTTCATCGGTACAAATAGACAATTAGAGAGCTTCATTACTTACATAAACTCGATTCACAATAATATCAAATTTACCGTAGAACTTGAACAAAATAAGTCTATAAACTTTCTAGACCTTACTATTTCAAATATAAATAATAAACATGATTTTTCTATATTTCATAAACCATCACATACAGATATTACAATTCATAATAGTTCGATCCACCCATTCAGTCATAAACTAGCAGCTTTCAATAGTATGATACACATACTCTTAACAGTCCCATTAAATATTAATAATTATACCAAAGAATTAAATATCATAAAACAAATAGCAGTTAATAATATTTACGATCCAAATTTAATTGACAATATCATAAATAAAAAAACAGACTTTAGAACAAGTATTCCCCTCAGATAAAAATAATAGACAATTTAAAAGCTTAACATACTTTGGAACACCATCCTTAAAAATTAAATCATTTTTAGAAACTTTAGGCATGAATATTTCCTTTAAAACTGATCACAATTTATCCAAATTCATTAAAAATAATAAATCTAAATCTTCAAAATTAAACAAATCAGGAGTTTATAAATTAAAATGTGGTAATGACAATTGTGATAAAATTTATATCGGTAGAACTTTTAGAAATTTTAAAACTAGAATTTCGGAACACAAACGTAGCTATGACAACAAAAAATTAGATTCCAACTATTCAAATCATTTATTAGAAAACCAACACATTTTCGACCCAAATTTTGAAATTCTCCATGTAGTCGGTAAATCCTTTAGTTTAAATTTATTAGAAGCCCTAGAGATTAACAAAAATAAATATTCAGGTAATCTCCTTAACGACCAAATAGATATCAATCAGTCTCCTTCATTGAACCTCTTTACCTAGAAGATAGCTTAGGAATGTTTGTAGTGAATGAATTTCCAGGTAATATATTTTAATACCATTGTTAACCTTAGTAAATAGATTTAGCACTGTATATATTAAGACATTTTTATATTTTACCTTCATTCGTTTTGACAACGCTACTGTGTTAGTGAAACGCGTCAACAAGTTTAAATTGAACATTAGTTCAAATATATGAAGATTTAAACAAACTATATTGTTTTATTTCATCGTTCAGTATGGATCTTCATCAAGTAAAAGCCTCATCTATTCAATTTTTAAAGGGTACTTTATATCCTGTTCTATTCTGAATAATGTTAGCCAATTGATAGGAAAGTGGACCGTAGTAAGAAATGCTAACAAATATTTGTTGTTCCCTTTTGTCTAATGCATATAAGTCATTTATTAAAAGCTTATCCATCTTTCTATTAACTAAATTGTCAATTAGAGTTGTGGAGTAACCCTTTTTAACTGCTAAAAGTTTGATTGTTTCTAATTCTTTATTAAAGTCATCAGGACACATTGGAATAAAAAAAAGCCGATGAACGTATGAGCTGAACTACGAAACCTTCTGCTGAAAAGGGTGATTGCTGTGACTAGGAATAACATGAGGTGTCTGAGTATTCCTTCTATATATGCCAAAAGAAACGTGCTGATTAACCCTCTTCAAAGATAAATCCAAGAAATTGAGAGTGTAGTTATTCCTAGTGACAGCAATCACCCTTTTCAGCAGAAGCTTTCGTCGTTCAGCTCTTACGTTCATCGGCTTTTTTTTATTCCAATGTGTCCTGATGACTTTAATAAAGAACTAGAAACAATCAAACTTTTAGCAGTTAAAAACGGTTATTCCACAACTCTAATTGACAATTTAGTTAATGGAAAGATGGATAAGCTTTTAATAAATGGCTCATATGCATTAGACAAAAGTGAACAACTCGAACCATAGACCCAATTTCATAATTTGATAGAAGTGGGGTTTATAAATTGACCAATTGCACCGCTGAATACATAGGGCAGTGTGGTAGGAGGTTTAAGTTGAGAATCCAGGAACATTTGACAAGGAATAGTTCCGTTTTCTGCAGTCATTTGTAATTTAATAACCATTCCTTTGTGGTGGATGACAATATTAAAATTTTACATGTTTGTGAACATGGAACTAGACTGAACGCTTTGGAGAACTTAGAAATTTTTAAACCAATTAATAATGAAAATACTATATCATTAAATTTAAAATCAACTATTGAAGTTCCACCTCTGTTTAGGATTTTAGATTATAAAAAATTATCTTCACTTGAGTGTGTTAACGATCAAATTATTTAAAACGTTAGTTCGTCTAGTTCTGTTGTCTTGTCTTGTTTTTGCTGTTTATTTTAAATTCATACTGTTATCCGTCCTGTGTGAAGTTTTTTAATTGTCTGGTAAGTTACAGTTATTTGAATAGAATCCGAATTGTATATTAAATTTGCCATCATAATTGTAGCTTACCCGCCCCGAAGATGACTTTGTTAAGTCGAAACTAGTCAGCATGTGGTAATAAAAACTTTGTACGAATTTAAGGATTTTAATACATTTGCCTACACCTATTTTGAATATGCAAGTGGTTTATATGTTCATATAAAACATTACAACCGAATACACCAAAATAATATAGGCATTCGATAATATTCGTAACAAATATTTCAGTAATCCGAATGTCTCGATACCTTAAAAATAATAATAGGTACCCACCCCTGAAATGATCTGTTCCGATAGTTTTATTACTTCGCACCGATAGCGATTTTACTATAGATAAGTATGTATGTAATTTAAGTGAATAAATCTAATATATAATTCTACCATATAATGAAAAAATTATAGAAATTTAAAAAAATTGACAATTGTTTCGATATAAAATATCATCGTTGATATTTTGTTTGGTACTGTAGAAATTCTTACCGTCTCTAATGGTTTTGTTTTCCTTTCTTTTTTTTTCAGTGTCCATAAAAGAATACAAGTTTCTTTGTTTTAAAGCTGACTGATGCAATCGAAAGAAAAATCGACTTGTTTTTCTTTTGATGTACACTATTACACCTTCTGGTCATGATTACATTCCGAAAATGTAACAGAACAAGTTGTGACAAATGGTCTTTTGCAGAAGGACAAGTTAATAAAACGAAAGGACCGAAATTCCAAAGGGCTGTGTAAACAAAATCGAAATAACGTTAGATTCGCAATATATTTGGGATAAGAAAAAGGGGATCATTGAAATTTAGTTTGGAATTTCACAGTTGTGTGGTGAAGAGAAGAAAGATATGGAGTCCTAAAATATTATTGAACTCCTGATTTAATATGAAACTCTCAGCGAAATCTGCATTTAAACAGTCACTTTTTTGTTTCCAAATAGTATTTTATGTTGTATTGAAAAATTAGATGAAGCTTTTTTTATCGATATGAAGCTCCAGCAAAATCACATCAGTATTTGAATATTGCATTCATGTTAATTAATTTTTTAAATGCTTCTATCAACGTTACTTATCTATGTATGTAACTGAACATTTTTCCAGATAACAGATGTTTGAAATGTTCTACAAGCATTGGTGTTTTTGATTATATTTCTAGTTGAACTTCGTCAACTGGCGTGGACAACTAAATAAATAATCTTAATTTGACAAAATTAATGTCGAAATTAATAATTTATTATGTACAAATTTACAAAATGGTACAAAGTTGTGAATGCTGAATTTCTGTGGTTTCAGATTGGAAGACACTTTATGTTTCGATTTGATGAATATTAAAACTTTGTTATTGAGTGTTGAACTCGTTTCGATGATTGTAAGAACTTGTTATTGAGCGTTGAGCTCGATTCGATGAGTGTAAAACTTTGTTATCGAGAGTATTGAACTCGCTTCGATTTCGATGAGTTAGAAACCTTTGAGTGAGAGACTAACTTTGTTGTTGAGCGTTGCGCTCGATTCGATGAGAGAAAAAACTGATTTCTTCACGTTGTGAGACGTGTTAAGTAGAAATCTGCGAGGGGCGTGTTTACACGTGGATTGGGTTGACCAAACGAAAATAAATATTTCCTATTGGCCAGTATCATTTGACTTGTCGGGTTCCTAGACAAGAATCAACTATAGTGCCGCCAACAAATAGTTAAATCTCTGTTGAATACTCCAATAACAATTGTAACCTTCTTACTCAGAAAGCTTATTCAAAAATGTCTTTCATATCTTCCGAACCTCGACCATAAAATTCATGCAGAATTGACACTAAATTTAGGGTTTTTACTATACAATATATAATAGGGTGAAACGTGACCTTTTCCTAACTTCTTAACTATAGGACAATGCGTCAAGATGTCGACTTTCAAAAAAGGTGCTATTTATATGCCCATACAAAACAATTTACAAATATTGTTGGAAAACGTGATATTTTAAAGTATTTTGAAAATAAAATGAAATTATCCTTTGAATTTACAACAATATAAAGATGTTATCAATTCTGCAACATATTTCTACAAAGCTATTAACTAAATTGAATTTACGCCTTAAATATATACAATAAAAAAAGGACGCATACAAATATCTCACATATTTTAAAGGTATCGTAAACAATTAAATTTCAAGATTTTACAATCTTGAACAATTGGCAATCAATGACAATAAATTTCATAAGTTCAAGTAGGATCATCAGAATTAGAAAGGAGTTGAACTGTACGCTTATCAATTGGCCAGTTGTATATGGTCGATGGCGACACTGTCAATCGTTTTCCACTTTGCTAGACGGTGTAGGGGCGAGTAGCGCGTTAATGACCTTTGGGTAAATAAATAATTTAAAAACCATACAGGTCCGTACGAGTTCGATAAATGGAATCGAAATATAGTGTAGATGGTTATCTAGTTTGAACTCTGATGCTTGGCATCTTTTGTGACTGAAGATTTGTTGTAAACTTCGAGTTAAAGACAGCGACCGGTGTTGATGATAACGCAACACCGGCACGTTGAATTATTAGAAATAGGTAAAAAGTTGATGTGCAGTTAATGGGACAGTTGTGTGACTGTGACTTTTCCGTTTCCGGGAAAAATGGCATTGGGTGAGTCGTCTGATATCCTTTTATTTATTTTTTCCTTATAACCGCTAATAAAAAATCATTTGCGAATATTATAATTAAAATTTTTAATAGAAAACGAGTTGCTGTGAAAACAAAGTTAACGAGTTTTCGTAAATTTCTAGAAACATTTGATGACAAAGATAAAGACCATAAATCACTTTATATTGAACTAAAAACTAGAATCGCTAGAATTGATTCATTATTGAACGAGTTTGAGGAAATAAATAATGAAATTTTGGTAGTCGAGGAGCATTTTGAAACAGTGGTAAAGGAACAAGAAAAATTTGAAACTGAATTTTATTGTTCAAAATCTGAAGCCGGTATATTGATCTCAGAATTTTCTTGTAAATTTGAATTTGATGTTGAATATGCAAATAGTGACCATGGGTCAAGCTGCAAAGGTTCAGCATTTGTCACGCAGTCTATAGTGCAGTTGCCTGCAATACCACTACCAATTTTTTTCAGGAAAAGTAGAACATTGGTTGGAATTCAAAGATATGTTTCAGTCTCTAGTACATGAAAATGAAACAGTGTCTAATGTTGAAAAATTTCACTTCCTGAAAAAGGCGGTACAGGGTGAGGCATTGAACTTGGTTCAGTCTAGACAATGAAAATTATACCATTGTTTGGCAACTGTTATGTGACAGGTATAATGATTTACCGATGTTAGTTGAATATCATTTAGAACTGTCTGGGTATGGTGTACACACTAGATATAAATTGAGTGAATAAAACGACGAGAACTCAGCGTGTATTTATTATTAAAATTCAGCTAAAGGCCGAAAGCTGTTAAATGAGAATTGGAATTTGGTGAAAAGAATAATAATAAAACATTAGGTTTATGGTGGCATTTTCAAGAGGACAATTTAAAATGTTTGGGGTTGAATTTTCTGATCATAATGTTAGGGCGTCGAAACAATCAATTTTGTCTGATATTTCAAAAATCTTTGATCTATTAGGTTTGGTCTCTCCAACCGTAATACTAGCGAAATTATTGATTCACAAACTTTGGCTAGAAAAGTTAGACTGGGATGAGCATTTGCCTATTAATTTAAGAACAGAATGGAAAAAAATTAAAACTGGTTTGAGTACTCTGCATAATTTAATAATTCCAAGAAAAGTGATTATGGTTGAAAGCAGACATTTAGAAATCCATGGTTTCTGTAATACTTCAATGCAAGCATATGGAGCCTGCATATACGTGAGAAGTGTATCTATTACTGGACATGTTACTACAGTCTTGTTATGTTCTAAAGCAAGAGTTATCCACTTAAGAAGTTAACGATTCCAAGGTTAGAGTTATGTGGTGCATTCATTATAGCGGAACTGGTTAATATAGTACCGTAAAAAGGGGTGAATAGAACCAGTGTGGTGAATAGGGTCGAAACTTTCCAGCTACAGATAAATGTACCTAGAATATTTGCGATGAATAGTAATATACAACTGGCAACGCTGTTTTCATGTCAAACGTCTGGTTGAAGTGTACATAATAGTTCAAATCGCTTGATCAACGTGTAACTGTGGTTCCAACATTATTATAACTTGTGTCAAGAGTAACTCGATTACTTTTTTTTAGAAAAAACAATTGCTAAAAAATTACCCGTGTTCTGAAAAGTGGGGGCGAATAGGGTCGACATGCCGAGGACGTACAAACCAGACCCACATGGGAAACGCCATAAAAAGTATGATGTGCAAGTAATTAATCAGGCGAAGGATGTTGTCATCGCTGAAAGAATGTCTATTCGAGAAGCATCGAGACATTATAATATTTCGTATAGTGTTCTACAGAGGCGTATCAAAAATAATAATCCTAAGAAACAGGCTGGTCAGACCTCGTTATCATCCACAGAAGAGGCTATACTGGTTGAAAAAATAGGACCTTGTGCAGAATGAGGCTATCCACTGGATCTGTATGGTTTACGCACAATTGTAAAATCATATTTGGACCGAAAGGGTAGAACTGTACAAAAGTTCGAGGATAACTTACCAGGTAGGGAATTCGCAGTGGGGTTTTTGTTTCGACATAAAGATACACTTGCAGTTCGAATTTGCCAGAATATCAAGCGGTCTAAATCATCTGTCTCTCCTCAAGTTATTAATGAATATTTTGATAATTTAGGGGAAACCCTGACTGATGTACCACCCTGCAATATAATTAATTATGATGAAACCAATTTAACCAATGATCCGGGTAGGAAGAAGATAACTGCAAAACGCGGCTGCAAGTATCCTGAAAGGATAATGAATCAAACAAAATCATCAGTTTCAATAATGTTTGCTGCCTCTGGAGATGGTGTATTATTACCAATCTACGTGGTTTATAGGCAAACCTATCTATACAACTTGGATGCAAGGAGGTCCAAAAAACACTAGATACAATGTTACGGCTAGTGGTTGGTTTGATATGATAACTTTCACTGACTGGGTTAAGAGTGTAGCTGTGCCTTATCTGAAGAAACTGGAAGGTCAGAAGATTTTGATAGGTCATAATTTATCATCACACATTGCTCCGGAGGCAATAAGCCTTTGCCAAGAAAATAATATTCGGTTTGTATTTCTTCCCATCAATTCAACGCATCTCACCCAACCACTGGATATAGCTTTTTTTCGACCATTGAAAGGAGCCTGGCGAAAAATTCGGACTGATTAGAAACAAGGACCTGTCATGAAGGAACCATCCATACCAAAATATCAGTTCCCTAGACTTCTGAACAAACTATGTCGTGCAATTGAAAATAACCTAGAGAAGAATATCAAATCTGGATTTCGTAAAGCTGGAAACGTCCCAGTAGACCGAAATCGAGTTTTGAGCATGCTACCTAAAGAACAATCGCCAAATAACCAGGATATCACAGAAATCATTGAAAATTCTGTAACAGATCTTTTACGTCAGATGAGATATGGAGATGCTCCTAGAGCATGTCAGACGAGAAAGAAATGCAACATTGCTGCTGGTGGAAGTGTAGCGGTTTCCGACGCTAGTAGTACAGATGGTTCGGACAATGAAATTGAATTGGATGACGAGTTGGATGACGAGTCGGATGACAGTACTGTCGACAAAAAACGGGAACGTCAAGACATTAGTGATGAAAATACTGCGCCTACTATTTATTCAAAGGTGACAAAATTTGGTAAAACGTTCGACAATGTTTCTCCAGTCTCTGAATATGAGGTTGCTATGGGCGATTGGTTGGTAGTAGCCTATAACTTCGAAATCTCTAGAACTTCTCGAAGTCCTGATCATCATTATTTTATTGGTGAGATAACAAAAATAAAAGGAAATGGTTATTTCGAAGGAAAGTTTGTCAGACCCAAACAAACCAAATATTTCTGCGGCTATATTTACACCTTTCCTGATGTTCCAGATGTGGACACTTTCCACTTCGAGAAAGTGATTGGGAAACTTTCTCCGCCAGAAAATTACCTCAGAGGCCTTCTCAAATTTACCCTGAATGCCAAAGATTTAGAACTATAGTTTTTTTTATTTATTCATTATCCACAGAATATACGAATTTGAGTTAGCTATTTTTATACAATGATATAATACTTGTTATTGATAAATAAAGTTTATTTATACAATTGCCTTTTTTATTTTTTTAAAACTTTCTTTGTTGACCCGTTCCACCTACAAGGCGGTTGACAGTGCTTTTGACGCATTTCAAGCCTATGATCTACTTGACCCCACCTTTGAGGTGTATCGGGTCAGAGCATATGAAAAAATATAACGATTCCAAATTTCAACAGAAGTGTGAATTGACAGGTGAATTCCAACCTACAAGTTAAGACTCATATTTTGGACATTCAAACCATTTTTTTACCCCTTACCAGAAAAAAGTTACAGCTGCATAAAGTTGAAAATTGACCCTATTCACCCAGTTTTACGGTAAAACAATCTTTCACGGCTGAAGTAACTGGTACATTTTTTTGGTGTGATTGAATGGTGGCTTTAGGTTGAATTGGTAAATCATCCCATAGTTTACAAAAATTTGTAGGTAACAGGATATCTAAAATACAGGAATTGAGCAACCCAGTTGACTGGAATTCGGAAGATAATCCTGATGTTCTTTTGTCAAGGGAGTTGTATCGAGCTGCATTAGTTGATTGTTCAAAATGATGGTCATTATACAAGCCAGAGATTTTGGAGGAACTCCCTGAAATGAAGATTCAATTGACCACATGTCTTTCAAAGGATAATTTTCCTTGGCATCAATTTAGTCATTTGAATCGGTTGCAAAGAGCGCTATGTCACATTTTTAGATTCGTGAATAAATTCAAAAAGGTCAAAAAAATAAATGTTGAGTTTCTTACTTCTGAAGAGTTGGAATTCGCCCTAATGACTTTGATAAAAATGTCTCAAAGAGAATCTTTTAGCCAAATTATACAGATTTGTCTAATAATTAACCTGTCAAGGATAATGGTGTTCTACAATTGACCCCTTTCTTAGATGATATGGGATTTCTAAGAGTCGGTGGTCGACTCCAAATGGCAAATATTGGGTTCTCTAAGAAACATCTTTATCTGTTGTCTGCGACGCATCGATTAAGTTTATTGCTGGTCTAATTGATGTATAAACGACTGCTACATGCTGGACCACAATTGTTGTTGTGCTCGTTAAGGGAAAATTTTGGATCATAGGGGGAAGAAATTTAGTAAGAAAGATTGTTTGTACTTGCGTTACTTGTTTTAAATCAAATCATGTTCCTTACAAAGAAGTAATGGAAGTGTTACCTGAAGAACGGGTAAATGGAGCACCACCTTTTTACATAACGGGAGTCGATTATGCGGGACCGCTAACTACTAAAAATAAAATTGGTCGTGGAGCTAAAACAATTAAATGTTATATTTGTATTTTTATTTGCTGTGCCACAAAGACCATGCACATTGAAGTGGCTTCAAATTTGAGTTCTGCTACCTTTATTGCGGCCTCTAGGAGGTTTGTATCAAGAAGGGGTAAACCTTTCAAGATGTTGCCAGACAATGGAACAAATTTCGTTGGTGCAAATGCTGAACTTAAGGAATTGGCTTCAAATTCGACAAAAGTGGAATAAGGTAGGGAACAATCTTCAAATTGGAAAACTCGTAATTTTAAAGGAATATATTCTCCCAACATCTGCATGGTTGTTGGGAAGAATTATTGGGCAACGTATTCTTCTAAAATAAATAATCACATACAGGGTGTCCCATTTGAAAAAAAGGTTTTACGCGAATTATATATTAAAACTTCGAACTTGGGTTTTTAAAAACAATTTTACAACTATATTTAGAACTTTATTGTACAACGGTTGAACAGAGAATGAAATTTAAGATAATACAGAGTTTTTATAATCTTCCTGTTTTACAAAGAGTCATCGTTTTATTTATATGGTGTCAGCTCTTTCTTCTTATGTAATTCCTCCCCTCTAAGACGAGAACATAACGGAGTGGTGTTCGAGTTTTGGTTTTTCTGTTGGATTTTCTTCTCTTAGGGTTTCTTCTTTGCTTTGGACTTCTTCCCTTATTTGTTTTCTGCCGCATTGCTGGAGCGATGTCTTGATTTTCTTCTTGAAGATCCATCCCACTATTATTAAGATGACAATAACAGAGGACAAGCCGCCGAAAATTCGTGAATAGTGTTTAGATGTTGAAATTCTTAATGGTATAAGTTGCTTTGACATTTTGCTGATTTTGTGGATTTCTTCCAAATTGATTTTTTTTTATTTTGGGTGCTTCGTACTCTGGTATAATTTCTAATTTTTCCCAGTTTAGCTTTGGGAGAAATAATGGTTTTCCTTCTTGAATTCTGGCGTCGTTGATAAATTTTTTAGTGTTGACTTCTATTTGACATGATTCTGGTATTTTTATTAGTGTAGGATTTTTGACTTCTATATATTGATCTGTGTGGCATTTGGAGAAAACTTTTTCTGTTTGCATTGGTATAATGATTACTTCGTCTTGTGTTATTTGTTCAACGAGGGATTCTTCTAATGTTAACTTGATTTTCTTGCAGTTTTTCACCGTCTGGTTTTCTATGAGCTGTAGAGTGCAGTTGTCTTCAGGTAAATGGTCTTCCACGCAAAAATATGTATCCTCTAGTAGTGGACAGTTTTCTTCTTTGAATTGATGTTCTGAGTTGGTTTGTGCCAACTAGGGATACTTTAGAGGGAATATTTGGTTGTTTTGAATGATAGGAAAGAGGTGATAAAACTTAAAAATTTCAGCT
Organism: Galeruca laticollis; assembly: GCA_963921935.1. Taxonomy (NCBI): domain Eukaryota; kingdom Metazoa; phylum Arthropoda; class Insecta; order Coleoptera; family Chrysomelidae; genus Galeruca; species Galeruca laticollis. The sequence continues at coordinate 91,095,856 of OY998175.1, read as the reverse complement.
TTGATAATTGGTATATGTATTGCAAAAATTAATTTTTTTATTTTCAAATGTGACTTGTGTGCCTAAAAATTGATAGTATGTTAATATGTTCCTAAATTTCATAATTTGGTTGTCTGGATAAATTTTTCTTAAGTATTTTAAAGTGTTTAGTAACTCTTGACTAGAAATAATAGAAGGATGAAGTGTGTTGAGTTTTGCAAAAGCTATGGAATCTTCTAAATTATCTAAAAACGTGATAACATTTTGGCAATCCAGATTTATTTGGGAAATAATTCCTTGAAAGGTTAAATACTCATGTGATTCAGTGATTGATTTTTGTACGCTCATTTGAAATTTTCCCAGAGAATTTTCAAAATTTTCTTGATTTTTTGATAATATGCGAATTGTTGTGTTGTAATTTTTTATTAGATTGTTTGAAAGTGAACGTTGCAAATTTATTTCCGTAACCATGTTCTGTTGGTTTGTTTCGAGAATTTTTATTGCGTTATCATATCTATTACCGTCGTCAGCGTCAAGTGTACCAAACAGCCATTTCTGTAATTGTCCGACTCCGTTAAAGAAACTTCTTTTATTACGAATATGAATATGAGGTTGTAAGTTATCAAGTTTCATTCTTGTAATTTTTATGAAAAATTCTGTCCTTAATAACATATCTTGAGATAAGGCATGGTATGAGATTTCATTAGTTGCGTTTTTTGTAACTAAATTATTTTTTATAACGAAGAAATGTTTCTCAATGTTAAACAATTGCTTAATAATATGTTCTAAATTAAACTAATGTATAAATGTATGTTTACTATAAATAAGACGTGCGTCTCCTAATTGTATCGGTAATAAAGGGTTATTTATAGTCGTCGACTCTATATCTCTTATAGTACTACTCGTGTATATTACTGGTATTGCCAGAAGTATCAGGAATGTTGTTTTCATCTGTTCCATTTTCCTGAAACAGTTGTTTTTTGTTAGTTTTTGGTTTTCTGGCACTTGCTTTATGATATATATTTTTATCTGTTATTAATTTAATTTTTGTTTGAGCTAGTACTTTACGTTTTTCGAATTTTGGAAGTTTTTTATTTCTGGTTTTTGTACGAATGTAAGCTACTTTTTCGTTTTTATAGTCAAGGGGATCTGTGCGCTCTTCGTTTCTTTTACTAATAATTTTTTCTTTTGTTGTTTTGTTAGTTTCTTTTATATTTTCATAAAGTCGTTTGGCCGCTTGTTTGTGAGTTTGTACGTAATCTGAAATTATTACATGATCATTAAGGTCGAAAGGGTTGGTCTCGTTTATATGTCCTTTTATTACTTCGAATGGTGTATGTTTAGTAACACTATGGATTAATAATTGGTCTGAGGTGAGGTTTCCATTTTGTTCCCTTAAACAACGCACATGTTCGATTAGGGTAGAATGAAATCTTTCGACAGGACTGTTTGAATTACTGTTTCTAGCAGTAGTATAGTGAAGTTCTATTCTGTAAAGTTCGCAAAAATTTTCAAGATCTTTATTTTTAAATTCTGTACCCGAATCAGCTGTTATTTTCGAGGGTAGACCGTGGTGGGTAATAAAATTAAATAAACATTCTACTATAGATATTCCGTTTACAGCTGGTAGAGGATAAGCTTGGCCATATCGAGAAAATGTATCTATTATAGTTAAATAAGTGTTTCCTGAAATTTGAAAACAGTCAATATGAATGTGTTGAAAAGGACGTGAACAAGTTGGTGTAAGGTTGAATTTTACTATAGGTGGATTTCGATCGTATTTATTTTTCTGACAAATTTCGCAGTTATTTATATAATTTTCGATATCGTCCGACATTTTTGGCCAGTAGAATCGTTAAGTAAGTGCTTCTTTCGTTTCATTTATACCACGGTGGCAAGTTTTTGTTACGTGGTAAAATTCGAGTTTTTCTTTTTGAGCGTCTCTAGTCTGAATATCTTCTAATACAGTATTACTTTGAATTATTTTGAAGGCAGAGTTTTTAAAATAAGATTGCATAGTAGTCGTGAAAGTTCTAGGTAGCTCAGGGTGTTGGAAAAAAATAGCATATTTTTTGTTTGGGGCGATATATTCTTTTACGAAATTTATTATATCAGTTTGTGAAATTTTTGAGGGTAGAGTAACATATAATCTAGTATTGTCAAAAAATTTTAAAATTCTAGTTTGGGTAGATTCTATATCTCCCATTGTTATGAATATTTGATTTTTGTACGTGTTTAATATTCTTTCAGTAATTGGTATGGAAAAAATAGGATTTTCTGCAGATGTATGTTTAGTTTCAATGTCAGAATCGGAGTCAGTGTTTTGAAATTTATCTGGTTCTATTTGTATATCTGAAATAACGTTGATTTTGGCTTTTAGTCGGCTCTACAATGTCTAGTATATCTTCCAGGTCAGGGCTACTGACTGGAGGTATTTTATCAGGATTTCTTAGGAAATTTTCTATTATTTCATCCGCGTCTCCTGCGTTATTTATTATAGATTCGTTATCGATGGCGTTTATTTCTACACATGGATTTCTACTTAAAGCGTCTGCTGCTAAATTTGACGAACCTTTTTTATATTTAATTTCATAATCAAATTCTTCTAATTTTAGTCTCCACCTTACGAGCATAGAATTTTGGTCTTTTGTGGAGAAAAGCCACTGTAATGGTTTTTGGTCAGAATATATTGTAAACTTCCGGCCGTAAAGATATGGGCGAAAGTATTTGCAACTCCAGACTATTGCGAGAAGTTCTTTCTGAATTGTTGAATAGTTTATTTCGGCTGAATTTAGGGTTCGTGATGCATAACATATGGGATGATTATTTTGCGATAGTACTGCGCCTATTGCATAATTGGAGCTATCTGTTGTCAATTCAAATTCTTTGTCAAACTCTGGGTAAATTAAAACTGGTTCAGATGTTAATATATTTTTACATGTTTCAAAACAATCTATGAAATCTTTTGTGTGAACTACTTTTTCATTTTTCTTCAAACATTTAGTCATAGGTTTTGTAATCTTCGCTAGATTTCTTATGAATTTGCGATAGTACCCTATTAACCCAAGAAATGATTTTATGTCTTTTTGTGTTTTTGGTATGGGAAACTTTTTAATCGCAGAAATTTTTTTTGGATTGGGTTTTATTCCCTCTGATGTTACTATGTGTCCTAGAAACTCTACTTCTTTTCGTAAGAATTCTGATTTATCCAGTTGAATTTTTAGTCTTGCCTCGCGTAATTTTGTGAAAACAAGTTTTAAATTTTGAAGATGTTCTTGAAGTCCTGTGCTAAATATAATGATATCGTCCATATAGACCATACAGACTTTATTTTGGAGGTCTTTTAAAACTTCATCCATAACGCGTTGAAAAGTAGATGGTGCGTTTTTTAACCCAAATGGCATTCGTAAGAATTCATAATGTCCGTTGTCAACTGTGAATGCTGTTTTTGATATAGAGTTTTCTTCCATTTGAATCTGATGAAAACCGGCCCAAAGGTCTATAGTTGAAAAATAATTTGATCTTCCAAGTTTATCGAGGATTGAATTGATATTTGGTATCGGATATCGATCAGGAATTGTTTTTTCGTTCAGTTTACGATAATCGATAACTAATCGATATTTTTGTTGTCCCGATTGATCTTTTTTCTTGTTCACTATCCACAATGGCGATGACCATGCTGAAGTTGAGGATCGAATTATGCCTTTATCTAACATTTCATTTATTTGTTTATTTATTTCTTGTTTGTGTATGTAGGGGTATCTATATGACTTAGAATGTATAGGGATTTCGTCCGTTGTTTTAATTTCGTGTTTTGTTCGCGCCGTGAAGGTTAATTTATCACCTGGTTTGAAAAAAATATCTGAGAATTTTCGACATAGTTTTATTATTTCAGTTTTTTCCTCCGAATTCATGTGATTGGTTCTAATTAAATCCGATATATCTATTTTTTGTTTTAATTTTTCATAGTATTTATCATTTAAGTTAAGGAAAGAATTAATATTGAATATATCATAACTGGATTTTTCGAATGATTCTACTTCAAAAGGTTCTTGAATATTTATCGAAATAGTTTTATCTGTTTTGTTTTGAATTTCTATAAGGGCAAATCCGTTTTCGGCATTAGTCAAAATTTGAGGTATATACGAGTACAGTGGTCCTAAATTACCTTCATGTATCAATATTTCTCGGTTGAAAATAGAAACAGGTAATTTTTTTAGAATTTTGTGCTGTGCTTCTATCGAGAATGCTATATTGAAATTTTCTTTTTGTCTGTATCTGATAGGGATTTCTGTGTTTGGACCTATTAATTTATTGTTAATTAAATCTATATTAAAATTCATGTTTTTTAAATCATTTAATCCAATTATACCGTCGAAATACTCATGAAAATCAAACAAGAGAAAAGAAATATTGTAGTTTGGATTCTGAAATTCTGGGAATGCTCTAAGTGTTGATTGGTGTATAATGTCTTGACTACCTAACGCTGTTTTAATTTGTGCACTGATTTGACTAACAGAATTTGGATAAAATTTTCCTATAATATTAGGTTTAATAATAGAACGTGAGCTACCGGTATCTACAAGTAATTTTAAATTAGGATTATGAATTTGAATGTACGGTAAGGCATTATCTGAAGATATATTAATTTCTACTAAGGATTTTCTTGTTGTAGGCCCGTTTCTAGGAAATTTTCATTTTGATTTTCGTCATAGTTTACATTTTCGAAATAAGATGTTCGATTTACGTCTAGATCAGGATTATTATCGTCACTATTAAAAGTATCGTAATTTTGGTAAAAATATTGTTCATTTGTGTATGGATCTGATTGATTGTATTCGTTTGTAAATAGTTCTTCAGAAGAAAAATTTGGGTTTTGTTCATTATTTCTAAATGAATGATTTTGATTATAATTGTTATGATTTTGCCATCTTTGTCTTTGTGATAACATGGATGGGTTTCTAGAGGTTGTTGACATGGGTGTTGGCTTAGGAAGTTGATTCGTGGATTTTTGATTTGGTCTAAAAACGTTTTGTGGGGGTCCAAATACTTGTCTGTTTGTAGGGTATTGTCTGGGAGGCATTTGTCTGGGTTGAATATTAATAGGTTGGCTAGGGAATTGGTTAGTTGGTTTGTTATTGTCGGATACGTTATTATTCATGAAATTTGGCTGCGATGAATAATGGGTTTGTTGGTAAGTGGGTTGCATTTGATTATGAGGATATAATCTTGGTTGTGAGTACGATTATCGATTATTATTGTTATTAAATTTAGAAGTCGTTATTCTATTATTGTCGTTTAGATTACCATATAATTTTTCGAAATTTTTGAGCTCGTTTACATAGGCCATTGCGTCTTCCAGTGAGGCTGGATTTTTAAGATTGTAATGCGTATTGCCCAGGTAAGCCCAAAGGAGCAGAGTTCGATTAAATTAATTGATTTATTGCTATAAAGAAATATTATTTACAAAGATAAAATTAAACTAAACTACAATATTCTATATATATTACTGTGGTACGTAATTATATTGAAAATCACGTTCCGACGGTCCGTACTCCTCCGTCGATCGATGTGTACTGACGAACTGTAGGCAGGTTGGTATAACGACTCGAAATTTCCACTGTGATATACGGGATTCTCTCGATCCTACGAATTGTTCAGACAGCCAAAGTTGAGAACAACCGATAGATCAATACTCTTTCGGTTATTGTCTCCAGATGTGAGTATATCGTTTATAGTTAGTCAATTCCCAACTTAACGACTCTCTCGGTGATATAGGGATGTAGTTATTCCGGCGCGTCAGTACCACACCAGAATTATACTAACATTTAGCGCGATCGTTTACAGATGGTCAATACCCATCTCAACGTTAGCAAACCCTATAGAGATACTGCAGAGTTTTCGATGCGTCAATACCGCACCGAAATTATTCTAACAGTTTGAACAATCGTTTTCGTTTCCGTCAATACCAGAAACCAACGGCCGTTCGAGTGAATGATGTATAAAAGTCGAATCAATACTTCGACTTAGTACAACACTCCACGGTGAATTGTGTAAAGCGTATAAGGTTAAAGTCAGTACCTTCGACCTACGCTTCGCACTGGAGGCGGCTGAACTTGTAGGAGCTGGAGTCCGTGAACCAAGTTGTCCTCTTGTCTGCTGGCTTGCATTTTTATATACATTTTAGCGGTGGTGGTGTAAGTCTCCTTCCTTTCCACTGTCGATTCTTCGTGCGCATCTTGGCGTGGGGACTTTGTTGTTCTGGTGGGGTACCTCGTCATCACTGCATTAACTGGTTACTTGGATCGATATTTATAGTAATGAATTTATATCATTACAAGATGTAAATTATTCCTCAAAGTACCACTACAACCAGCGATAAAGGTGCTAAGTGCAGTTTTATCGTAATGGTTTATTTGGCAAATTATTTCTGCATTATTAACGTTAGGATTATTACTAATTTTTTGTGCAATACTACTTCTTAACAATTGAATCCTGCTACCAAAGTTTATCAGTTGTTCGTTCCTAAATGGTCTCATTCTTGTTAGTTCCTGTACTAAACAATCAATATTTCTACGATCCGCAAAACATTGTATAAGGGCCTCTTTTAATTTAGGCCAATCTATTAACTCAGCACGATTACCTACTAATATATCAGCTTTATCTATAAGTTTTTCTTGAATTGATTGAAAAATATGTTTAGATAATTGTGCATCATTAAATTGTCTATAATCATTAATAAGGTCTTCGCATCTTATCAAAAATTTATTTAATGTATTGCTATTGCCGTCATAAGGTCTATTCTAGATTTTAAAAGATCCCAGTTCATTTCTGGCATGTTTCGTGTAATATTTGAATTTCGATTTATTATTGTTAAATTATTTGTAACTTGATTATCTATATTATTTTCGTTATTTATTTCTATATTTATAATTCCGTTAATTATTTCATCAATGTCACTCATTAAATAACTAAAATTAATTAAAAGCTAATGTCTGCGATAGACTATTGTTCGATATGAACAGAACTAAACTATCTTTGCCAAAATCCTTATAAATAGGGGTTCGGAAAGGTAAAAGAGGAAAAGGCACTTACAGATTGTTCGTCAACTCGATCGCTCTGCTCTCCTGTTCCTTTTTTCGTGATTCCCTGCTCTCGTTGCCACTAATTCCGAATGTTTTGAGTTCGGTTATACGCACTTAAGGTGTAGAAACTCCAAGGTCCCGAATTTCACTCCCGACACAATGCGAAACTGTTTTTTTACTTATTCGAAACCCGCGCGTATCCTACTGACTGCGCCAATTATATATTAAAACTTCGAACTTGGGTTTTTAAAAACAATTTTACAACTATATTTAGAACTTTATTGTACAACGGTTGAACAGAGAATGAAATTTAAGATAATACAGAGTTTTTATAATCTTCCTGTTCTACAAAGAGTCATCGTTTTATTTATATGGTGTCAGCTCTTTCTTCTTATGTAATTCGCGAATATTGTGGATTCCGTTTTTATTCCAACTTTGACAGCATCCTGTATAATAAAAAAGGAAACTTCACAATGTAAACGATAAAGCGGTATGTGGTAAATAGTTCCTAAGAAATTTAAACTTTTATTCAAATTAAATTAGAGGATATTGAATTTTATGTACATGGTAAAAAAGTGTAATTTTCATATAAAAAACATTACAACTCAAAAACGGTTCAAAATAGGTATAGGGAAGTATTAACAAAAAATGTTCAGAATAATTAAAATTGAAAAATATACAGGGTCTTTCATTAAAAATTACAAAGTTATGTGCAACTTTCGTTATAACCGGAAGTAGAATGGTGACGGCAATATTTTCATTAAATAGCTCATTATTCAAAACCCCTTCATGCCAATTTTCATAATTCAGATACCTTTAGTTCTCAAGATATTTCTAATTGACCGTTTATCTGCCGCACCCTGTATACGAGCCTCTCTTTATAACTTTTAAATCACAACTGATATTTTTTAAAACTTTTATTTCAAATTAATTTACAATATTTAGATGTTTTCACTATGACATATAAAGCATTCTCCCTGATTTGATTGTGATTAACAATAACGAAAGTTCGTATTGCTGAAACATCAGCATAACGACCTCGCTGAAATAAAACAGTAAAACATAACAATTTTGCTTATACAGGTAAATTTACATTCCCTAACTCCTCCCTCCTCAAATGGAACTCAAGGGCGTAAGGGCGGTGGAGCTACTTGAGTGATGTCAGGACTCCTGGTGGTCTTCTTTCTTGTGCTAAGATTCAGTATGAGATCTCTCTTCTTAAATGTGTATATACTGCAAAATAATAATATTAATATCATGATGCTACTAAGTCCATATTTGGAAATGTTTTGGTGAAGTCGAATTTCTTCTAACGGGACTTCATCTTTTTCTTGAAGGACCATTTGATGAAGTTTGTCTAAATGTGTTTTTTCTATCTTCAACTTTTGTACGTTCATTATTGGAAAAGAGGCTTGAATAATTTCTTCTAGCATCAGAGCGTGTCCTGTAATGGTACTTTTTTGATTGGAGTATGATATAGATGAAGTTTTAATTTGACAACTGGGTGGAACGATAAAAAGATAAGTGCCATGTAGAATCGAAATGTCACTTTCATTGCAATTTAGTTCAATCTTCATTGGTTCTGGAAAAATACCGATGTAATGGCTGTTGCTGATTTCTTCAACAATTCGGAACATTGTCTGGACATGAACTTGTTTCCAATTATGAGTGTCGCTGAATGAGAGCAGAGATGTAACACAATCTGACTTTTCTATCGGTTGGATTCGATTTTGTTCACACAGAAATATTGACTGAATATTTGTACATTCTCCTTCTTGGTATTGGTATAGAGTGTTGCTCAATATAAGGAAAAGTAATTGAGGAATAATAATAGTTTGGTTTATATTTAGAACGGAATATAGATGATAATGATCAAAGGAGTCTGGGTGGACCAGTGGAAAATCTATATAGAAAACTAACCTATTATGTGAATAAGCTACTTTTGTTTTCACTACCTTATAAAAATTTATAGAGTCGTCTGCAGAAAATAATATTTGATCCTTATTGTGAAATGTATGTAAATCTCTTATGATTTCTCTGAAATTATCCGAAGAGATTGAACTAGGGTGTACTGTATTTAAAATGGAGAAACTTATTGAATTTTCTATATCTGCTAAAAATCTTAAAACTAAGTCTAAACTAAATTTAATTTGATCTAAAATATCTCTTATTTCTAAGTATTGATTAATATCAATAAAAGAAGTTAGTTCCAAAGGATTTCCGTTCAATCTCGGGACAATATCTAAAAGTTTAGTATCAAATTTTGGGATTGACATTGTTAAATTATTTATATTACTATTTAAATTAAAAGAATTATTAATTGAATCTTCAATAGATAAATTACTAAATTCTTCTATTAAATCAAGAAATATATCGTCTTCGAAATCACTAATATTAAAACTATTCACACTAAGACAATTTTCGTTGATAGATAATGCAATAGGTGAGGAGAATGACATAAAATTAAAGGAATGAGCAACTGACAGTAATATGGTAAGCATCATTTCTTCTTTTCTTCTAAAAATTTACGTTTTTCTTTCTTCTTTCTGCGTAGATTCTTCTTTTCACTGAACTAATGGTTGATACCAAAGGGTTATTTACTATAAAATCCCTTTCAGTATCCTACTGACTTGACTGCGCCACTTTATAAGTTTGAAATCACAAATAATATTTTTAAAAACATTTATTTTAAATTAATTTACAATATTTAGATGATTTCACTATGAAATATAAAGTCATTCTCCCTGATTTGATTGTGATTAACAATAACGAAAGTTCGTATTGCTGAAACAGCAGCATAACGACCTCGCTGAAATAAAACAATAAAACATAACAATTTTGCTTTTACAGGTAAATTTACATTCCATAACTCTCTATTGAGGCTTAATAAAAAAAGGATTTGAAAATTGTTTAAATCAAATAAACCGAAACGTTACCACTATCAGCAACTGATTTTATTTATGACCGAAACCCATGAAAATATAAGAAATTGAGAAATTACGGTCAATAAAAATATATATGTAAACATCACAGCTTGTTACATTTTAAATCATCGATGCAAAGTATAGCCAATAGTGTAGATAAGTCTGACTAACCAATCAATAGTAAATCAGAGATAAATGGCTCTAATATCTCTGAAATTTGTAAAAATTCCCTTCTTCTATGTTAAATAAAAATAGTCGTACTTCCATGGAGTATCCACTACCCCCAGTAGTGAATTGTTGTTCGGGTACCCATAGTCACAATAATTCTTCTTCTAGCAATACTATGATATGGTCCACAGCGAAAGTACATGTTCTAGATAGTTTCGGTAATTTTCACGATGTCCGATTTCTGATTGATAACAGTAGTCAGGCAAATTTTCTTTGCCTAGAATTTAGCCGTCGTTTGAAATTTCCTCTAACGAAATGTCATTCTCATTGTTTTTGATTATATTTCTAGCTGAACTTCGTCAACTGGCGTAGACATTCAACTAGGTAAATAATCTTAATTTGACAAAGTTAATATCGAAATTAATAATTTATTATATACAAATTTAGAAAATGGTACAAAGTTGTGAATGGTGAACTTCGGTGGTTTCAGATCGGAAGACACTTTATGTTTCGATTTGATGAGTATTAAAACTAACTTTGTTATTGAGTGTTGAACTCGTTTCGATGAGTATAAGAACTTGTTATTGAGCGTTGAGCTCGATTCTGTGAGTGTGTAAAAATCGCGTCGATGAGTGTAAAAAACTTTGTTATCGAGAGTATTGAACTCGCTTCGATGAGTGTAAAAAACTAACTTTGTTGCTGAGCGTTGAGCTCGATTCGATGAGTGTAAAACTCGCGTCGGTAAGTAGTAGAAGTGATGAGTGTGAAACTGATATCTTCACGTTGTGAGACGTGTTGAATAGAAATCTGCGTGTTTACACGTGGATTGGGTTGACCAAACGAAAATAAATATTTCCTATTGGCCAGTATCATTGGACTCGTCGGGTTCATTGACAAGAATCAACAATGGGTGCCTCCAATAGATACTTCTATTGAATACTCCAATAGCAATTGTAACCTTTTTACTCAGAAAGGTTATTCAAACATGTCTTTGAAATCTTCCGACCGTCGACCATAGAATTCACACAGAAGTGACAATAAATTTAGGGTTTTTACGATACAATAGATATTAGTGTGAAACGTGACATTTTCCTAACTTCTTAACTATAGGATTTCAAACACAATGCGACAAGATGTCGACTTTCAAAAATGTGCTATTTCAATGCCCAAACAAAACTATTTACAATTATTGTTGCAAAACGTGATATTTTAAAGGCATTTAACAAAAGTTGAAAATAAGGTGAAACTATCCTTTGAATTTACAATAATATAAATGATCTTATCAATTCTGAAACATAATTTTACAACGCTAGCAACTAAAATGAAGTTACGCTTTAAATATATACAATGACGAAAAAAATTAACATACAAATATCTTACATATTTTAAAAGCATCGTAAACAATAAAATTCAAGATTTTGTAATCTTGAATACTCATGTTTATGGAATTGGGTTCGCTAGTAGTTCCGTATATGAATGTTCAGCTATAGTAGTAATTTCGCAGGTGGATACCACCAAAAGGTATCCTATGAATGTACTGATTGCTGACAAAATCTCAGATCAGTTACCCGCTTCCCGCGTCGATTCAAGTGCTTCATCACATTTGAAACCACTTCCAATAACAGATGGTAGTTTTCAATTTCCGCAAAAAATTGATGGAGCCAATGTGTTTGCTCATTTGATACGTAACAAACGAGTTGTAGGTCCACCAAACACCCTACTCCCCCCCCTCCCCCCCCTCCCCCCAGTAGCAGTAGTAATAGGCTCAGCTCCTATTTTATCCTCATCTACTGATACTCACAGTTTTTGTACTATTTTAGAGCCCTCTCTCGAAAAGTTAGTCAAGAAATTCTTGGAATTTGAAGATTTTCCGACTTCTTCAGTGATAGTTGATCCAGTTAATTTGGAACGTGTGAAAATATATAAATCCACCCATAGTCGAGATCCCTCCGGAAGGTATACAGTGTCGTTATCTTTCAAATTAGATAGTTCTTTATTAGGAATTTCATACACAACAGCTTTCCGACGATATTTACCAGCTGAATAATAGTCCAAATATGAAAATATACAGAAATAATTCGAAATAATAGAGTCCAAGATTACATGTCCAAAGTATGAGAAAATTATAGTTCAATGGTACAATATTTCATATTTCATTCCTCATCACGCAGTTTTTAAAAATTATTCCCAAACAACACTAGTCTGTATTGTCTTTGATGTTTCATGTAAGACGGACCCCATCTATTCATTAAATTATTTACTCTATACTGGTCCTGAATTACAGTTTAACGTCTGTACAAGTGTACAATGTTCTTAAATTTGAGATTATTTGAAGTAGTTCACACCGCCGACATTCAGCACATGTACAGGCAAATAAATTTACAACCAGATCAACGAAGATTTCAAAGACTTCCACCCCTTCACTATTTTTATATTCTCTTTTCTTGGTTTCTGTTCGGTGTTTAGGGAAAATTGCTCTTCCTTCGCTGCCACAAATCAATCTGTAAGGGAGGTAAGCATTCTATTAATCTACTTAACTCTGAATGAACTTCTAGAAAGCGAACAGAGACGGATTTTGGCATGTCACTCAACTTGTTACGACAAAAGAACTTCAGCAGAGAATTGTAAGAAACGCATAGTAACGCCTAGAGGTTTTTGAAAAGCTTTTTAGAGAAACTTCGAAGAAGCAATGGCGTTGAAATTTTATTGTGGCTATAGAGTTAACTCAATGTTAATAGTTTTAAGTAATTGAATCGTATATCATGAATAAAACTATATAGAGTAATATATAACTATTTTCATAGCAAGTTGAAGTCATTTGGATCAAAATATGAGGATTGCATCAAATATGAATCAATATAAATGTTGCACTTAAAATATACTGGGCATAAAAGTAAGTTTTTTTCCTTTTTTACCAGATAAATCCTGTTGAATGTATTAACTTTGCGTTCTGAGTTTATTGTTTTAGAGAATAATCAAAACTCATATTTACTTTTTATGTTAAATTGGTTCGTTATTATCAGTTTTTTGTGTTCAAAATTTGCTTCCATGACAAAATTAAACGTTTGTTAATTTGACCGGGGTAAAATGTAAACCCTATGTAGGCTAATTCGTTTCTCTATTTTAGGGTTTTTTTTATGTGGATATTAAATTCGCTGATTGAAGCTTGATTAGTCAGTGAGACCAGTTCCAGGAGAGCTGGAATATTCTGGAGCGACTTTAGTTGCTGTTCTGGGTCCGGAAGAAGGATAAGTGAACAGTTTTCCTTTTTCTTAATCTTCATACATTTGTACATTCACCTTTATCCGTCACATTTCATAATTGTTTTCATGTAAAGTTTTTATTTCTCTCTTTTTGCGGTAATAGTATAAATTTATTTTCACTTTGTATTTAAAATTGTAATAATTTGCTTATAGTTTTAAATATTGGGCTGTTAGCTCTGAACGCTAGGATACTACGGTACGTACCTGGGTACTGCGTTATTTGGTGGAATTTTCAAACTGTGACGATTTTATGTAAATAATTTTGCGCCGTACATAATTTAGATTTATATTTTCTTTTAGCAACGCTGAGCTCGTTTGCTATTTAAATTTTATGCTTATGCATTTATTTATATTCAAATTCATATAAATTGCGGAAGTGTGAACCCTTGTAACTGTACATTGTTAATTTTTGATATATATTATCGTTGTATTTTGAGAAATTGTACATGAACCATTTGGTCGTTTCTCTATAATTGTAGAATTGAGACATCGGTGTAGTTTGGGGCCCTCAGCTCTTCTGCACCCTGAGTTTGAAGCCTTCAGCTCTGCTCAGAGTTTATAGAACCTGCTTGTCAGTTATTTATTTAAGCTGCGATTTCGTTGTAACTGATAATTCAGTTTGCGATTTAGGATTTATGTAGATTCCGGCCTTCAGCCTAATTACATTCTAAGTCTACAGCCTTCAGCTGAGTTCAGACCTTATTTGGGACATTGTCATTGTAAAATTCTAATAAATATTTTGAAAAGAGACCTTTGGTCCAAAGTGATTAATTAAAACTTCAATCAGGGGATACTTGCTGACTTTTATTTTCTTATGATAATTTACCTAACAGTTTAACCTTTGGAGTGTGTAGTGAGTGTTGTTGACCCACTGAGGAGTTGTGGGCTAACTTAAGAAGTCTTGGGTGCTTGCCAAAACTTCTCTGGCGCCCTTTTTGAAAACTTAATAATTTTTTTGACGAATCCACCCCTTCTTCGACTCGAAACTAGTCGACAGGCGAGCACGGGTTGTACCACGTGCGACAACCCGCATATCTATAAAGAGCACTGAGAGGGTTGGTAGGTTTTCTCGTTATAGCAGTACAAGCACAGATTCGGAATTAAGAGAATTCAGGTTCTAGTCTAGTCATTTTTCACATTTCGGAATTCAGCCGAACAAAAATATTTGTTAGATGCCCGAAACTCTTCCACCATCAACAATTCTAATCTTGGCAAATTGGAGATATTTGCAAATTCTTGTTCCATGGTTACAAAAATATTCAACTGATCGTTAAGAACACAAAATACTTTACAAATACAGGTAAACGCAGATTTAAAACAAAATCAAATTGATCTCTGTTGAGCCTAAAAAACCGACGAAACTTTTCATCGGCCTCAAGGTGAGTTTTAATGAGAATTCTATAAAATCCTTCTTCAGTTCTAGATTTGTATAATTCGTGGGTTTCTTTCCGCGTTGGCAATAATAACCTAATAATATCATCATCTTCTTCATGTTCAGCCAAAATTAGTGCCGATAATTTTTCTCGATCCATATTGACTAGAAAATGACTGACGAACGCCGACGATAGACGTTTTAACCAAATTATGCAACGCAACGGCTAGCTGTCAATACCAGAAGCCACGTCGGGCCGCGAACGCTGGACGTCGCAACAAAATCCAACCTTAAAAAGTATCGGGGCGCGTTTTCTGACGCGTGACGTTCTGATTGGTGTTTCTACTATCATGACAAATTGCTGTGTTTTGAAATTTTATTTTATTGGAAAACATGTCAATCTCATTTTTATTTAAGAAAATACGTTCTTCGGAATTTGTCATCTGCCACATACATTATTTTAGATGCTCGTACAGTATTTTCTGATAAGAATACAACGTTGCTCTTTGTTTGAAAACAACATTTAATTTGACCGGAAATCTATACTTGGAATCACATTCTGAAGCTAGGAACTGATTATCTAAGTTATCAAGATTATAATATATAAACATTGTGTTTTCAATCAAAATATACTAGCAAGGTATGAGACAATTATTTTAAACAATATTCTCACCACATCGCTATTGGCGCAGCTATATGGATTGTAGTTCCCCGAACCGATAGTAAAAAATAATGTAAGGCTATTTCTACTCAATGAAGAAATGTTGAATTCAGGGATTGAGAACACTGTCACTTGTATTTGTACCAGACACTGTTTGTGAAAAAATGATAGCTGAAGTACCTACATATTCATAGCTGTTTACAATTTAAATCATAATTGGGTTCTGGTGCACTTCGCAACCCTCGGAATTTTATGTTAATTTTAATTACTTATAACTTACCTTAAATAAAGCAGATTAGAACAAAAATTTCGCTGGATCATTCAATAATTACTTTAAAAATCACGAATTTAGTTCGAAAAATGATACTTGTTCAACATTAGTTAATGCTATTTTACGATAAATATTTTCATTTTAAATTGTAAAGGTTATTCATCTTGAACTAAATATGAGTCTGTATTACAAAAAAAAACCGGAAGAAAATACTTAAATTTTCCCAATTCTAAAAAATATTCTAAAACTGTTTTAGACTACACAATTTCTTGTACAAGATTTGGTTCAATTTCTTGTACAAGATCTAGAACCACAAATTGTTTGGCAGTAAATTTATTCTGTATTATACTGTACAATATATTGTTCAAGAAATAGTTCGTAATTCTGCGCAGTACATCGTTTTTCACGCGTTAAAATCATATACATATAAATAATTTATTACGTATATGGTTAAAATCAGAATCGTCTATGTTAAAGGCTAAATGTAATGTTCTATGATCCTAGTGAACTGTAAAACATAAAACAACCTAAAAATTTTGGGCTTCGGTTGATCCGTTTAGTGTGTGAATTATTAATTACTTTTGATTCATTTATTGTTATAAATGAAACTAACACATAAACGTTGATAAACGTGAAACCGTAAACAATCAACTATGTTAGGTTACAGGGTGTTATAATATATCCCAACTGCGCATGCCCTTGGCCTAGAAGTTGTGTAGAAATAGAACATGTACTATTTTCCGACACAATCTTCGGTTCAATCTACGTTTTTAAAACAATTTGCTGTATGATACTAGCGTTCAAGAAATTGAACCAAATCTTGTACAAGAAATTGTGTAGTCTAAAACAGCTTTTAGGCATAATTATTTTCACTTCACACTTATAGGTTATAAATTACACACTAAAATCTTATGTCTAGGTAGCCTGGGTCACAAATTAGGATGCTTCTCTGTCATCATGTGAGTTTTAGCAACGTTGTTAAGTGGTGTATATTTTCTGTCAGTTGAATTAATTTTGTGTTGTAATAGATATATGAATATATTATAAAAATATAAAAGTATTTGTATCTATACTTAATAATGGAAATTGAAATAATAAATATCCTTAGAATGTACTGTTTATCTTAAATTTGTTTTCTTACATTAGCTAAAAGAGATTAAAACAAACTTTTCTGCTGGACCACAGAGTATTTTCCTTTTATTACGAATTTTCGTTCAAAATGATATAGGTTATTCGTTCAATACTATCAAATACCTATACATATTTCCCTTTATATTATAGAGTTTATTACTTTGAAATAAATGAAATGTAGAACTGAAACAAAATACTTGAAATGTTTGCTATTATAATATTTAGCCTCAAAAAAGATTTGCAGACCTTACCTTGCTATTTCTTCTGTAGAAAGCTTTTTGACTAATCACTCATCTTGATTCTCACAATTATCACTCTCGTTTATAATGGAATCAACAATAAACAACAGATTAAAAATCTTTTTTGGCGATGTTCATCGATTTGATTTGAAAGGTTTATAGGCAAAATCATCGATAATCTATTCTTGTGGCGTTCCGGTTGTAGCCGCGATCGATATAGTATGTGTGTATCGTGGGTTGCAGCTATAGTAATCTGCGCCTGCGCTTAAGTAACGTCGACATTTCGCGAAATATTTGAATATTCAATAAATTATTCCTTTCCTTTTAACGACAATTCGCGGAACGATGCCGACGTTATTTTTAGATGCACTTTCCTTCGTTCATGGTCCATGATAAAAGTGTTATTATATTGTTGATTTTATTATTGGGTTAGGATTGGTTGTTAGTAGTCGCAAGTGAAAAACAAATGATAGTATTATGATAGTATTTTGACAGTAGTCCAAATGAAAGTCGAAAACGTTTTCGAACTGAATTCGATTATTAATTTAAACGATGAGGATTTGTTAAATAGGCTCCAAAATGGGAACTTGTTACAGCAGAATATAATATATGCGCGAGTTCCGAACCGTCGCGCTCGCTTCGCTTGCGATATCAATATGCTTTATTATTTCAAACGAAAATCCAATCTTTAATAATTCAAATGATTTTCCACATTATTATGAAATAATACGTACTCAAATAGGTGTACTATCAGGAATAGATACACAATTTGCATATGAAAAAATTGAGTGAACAGCTATCGACAGATTATGAAAAATGCGCGCAAATGGAAAAATTCAACAGATTGCGCAATTCGCGCATAACTGATTTTAGCTAAACGAAAGTTGACCGGTAGCGATTCCTTGTAGGGTTACTTTAATTGTTTACGTTTTTTAGGTGGGGACGATGGCTATGTAGTATTTGTTCCCAACCGAACAGCCACTACTCTGTAATCAATAATTTCTCGTCACGTATTGCCGGGTACTGAAATATGGACTGACTGCTGGAGGGGATATAGTGGCCTCAAAAATCTGTGAGGTGCATCCTCTTACATACGTAAGGTTAACCATTCCATATACTTTGTGAATCCGGTAACGGGAGTGTGCACGAACCATACTGAAGGCTACTGGTCATGCCTTAAACATTATTTGAGGCGTCTCGGGGTGATATCCTCAAGATTTTTATCGGAATATGTACGACATAAAGACATATTTAAAATAAACATTTGTATGTATTTAAGATGATCTTTAACGCTTCTGATGGTCCAAAAAGTGTAAACATATTTTATATGTACATTCTATTCTATATAGATCATACTAGCACATTAACAACCATCTTTAAACTCGTATTTGGGATATCATTATGAGCCATACAAGTTTGCTAGGGATGAGAAATGTTCCAGAATAAGGTAATCTCAGATATAATAGTATACCAGAACTTAGCGGGAAAATTGCACAAAGCTAGCGCGAAGAAGACACAAAACTTGCGTAAATTCATCACATTTGCACTCACTTTTAACGAGGAGAAAACAAAAAGGACACAAAATTAAATCACTGATCACATTACTTCGTTGTTTTTAAAAATGTAAAATATTAGGTTATGTGTTATGTTGAATCGCTTCTTCTTTTCTCGCCTTGTCTATAGCCCAAGTTAGCTAGGTTTTTTGATCGTTTGATGGAAACTATATATTTTCCTTTCTTCAAGTGAACATTTGTCAAATGTAAAATAATAGCAATATAAATATAAAATATAACTAAAATTGAATAAAACAATCCACTAGAACTGTGTTCTCGCGATTATTTTAAAAGTACTTCTTCTTTAATTATCAAAAATGCGTTCGTTATAAGAAGACTATTTCTACTTATCGGGATATTTAACGTTAATTTTTAACTAAAAATCACCAACATATATATATATATATATATATATATATATATATATATATATATATTTTTTATATTTACCCTAATCACATAAAATATACGTACTAAGTTAGTACCTGTGGAACATACATAATACGTCTAAAAAAGTACATTTTGCAATACATACATTTTAGATGATGAAGATAGTATAAATCTTCTATAAATTATTTCCAAGCCGTCACGAGTCATGGAAATGAGAAGTGACAACATTGTCCATCCACTTCTCCTTCTAAAATTTGTGACCATCTGATATCTAGACATAACAGTCAAATTTTTTTAAAAAAAAGGCGAATTTTTAGTACTTTTAATTGTGATTTTCTCTTTCAAAAGTGCATGATCCAAGAATTTTTTTCTCTTAAAATGTTCGATAACAATAGGGCTTTCTAATAAAAAAAATCGTTGCAAAATTCGGAGGGGCACGAAAGTCACCGGACCCCATAATTGTTTCAATAAAGTGGAATAATGAAATAAAACATTAATTTTAACGTGAGCGTGTCTTTCTGAATAACTCTGTATTTTTATCCATATCTTTAAAACATGTGCATTTACATAAGAACGGCGAAAAAATTCAAACTTCACGTTTTCACTAGCAATGATACCGCGTACAAAAGTTAGCGTTTTAAAAAAGAACTTTTAGGTCATACTTTAAACAATGCATTTGTCGCATTAAAAGTTTTATGTAGAAGTTTTCAATGACGTGCTTTTTGAAGACTTCCTTTATCTTCGTATATTTTCCTTTTTATAAAAGGTTCATTTCCAGGTTTCGTGCTCTTAATATTCCTAGTATTCTCCATTAAAAGATATTGTCATGAAATGGTAAAGTCGATGCTGTTTATATGGGATTTACTCATCCTTGTTCTGTAAATGATCATTTCAGATATTTTTTAATACAGCTCAATCTAATTAAAATATATATAATCTTTCAGTTCATTTCGACATGTACATATATAATGATTAATGTATTAGAATTCTCTTTCCACTGTCGCTGATACAATTAAATTTTTTTCTGCCTTCTCCTAGTTTATCTACTGATTATATTTACTCGGTATTTCCTGATATATTGTGAATTCTTTCCGAGGGTTTTTCTTCTCTTGCTATAATAACCATATCGTCGACGTAACATATTACTGATATGTTTGCTTCATGCATCTCCCAGTGTCCAATTTCATATTTCGTGGCATTGGTAGTCAAAGAATCTAACCTACAAAATCATTATTTATGAGTTGTGACTCTCCACATATTTTAAAAGGTTCACATTTTTGATTGGTGAACAAATTGAACCCACAGACTATTTCTAGTCATACTGTAATATGTGTAAATAGTCTCGTGCTATAATTTATCATAGTGAAATGCTCTAAAGGACTTAGAGCCATTCACTACTATATCATATTTTTTTTATAAACAGTAATTGAATCGTGGTGAATAGTTATAATCCACAAAGGGTAAGTCAGGTAGAGATGCCGGTATGGGAGAGATGCCGATTGCTTATATCTCGGACTGTACTCGCCTACAAGGCCGAAGCCGCGATCTACGCCAGTCATGTACCAACGCTTGTCATAGCCGGTCGTTGCCATTGCGCAATCTTGAAGCATTTCGATTTAGCCTAATATTGTTTATTTTGGTGCAGTGAAAAGTTTTTCGGAGCATAAAGTAAGTAGACCTTATATACCTATTTATTACCCTGGTAAAAATTCTAAATGCTCGTTGTGAAAGAGCATGTAAAGAGGTTATACGTCTTTGTATTCGTGCACTATTTGCATCAATTTCAACTGTGATACGGCTGTCGGCATCTCTCCCGGAAAATCGGGATAGATGCCGATTTAGGTATGGGTGAGATGCCTTGCTAATTTAAAACTATTTAATTGCAGCAATGCCAAGCACATACGAAAGAAGGTGTCCCAATAGGGGTAGATCGAGCGAAGAAAGTTTGCAAGCGGCTATAAGAAGCGTGGCAGAAGGAACGGATGTAAATGGAGCTTCTAGGGTGTTGAGCATTCCACCAAGAACTTTAAAACGTATAGTTACATCCGGCAATTCCATAAAAGGACGAATGGGACATGACAGTTTACTGAAATAAAAATGGTTATTCACATAAATAAACTGCAAGCAAGAGGATTTACACCAACGAGAACTGAAGTTAGGCGCATGGCTTTTTACCTGGCCGAGCAGTTGAATATAAGCCTTAAATTTGACAGACAAGCTGAACTCGCAGGTTACGACTGGCTTACATACTATTTGCGAAGACATCCTGAACTGGCCATAAGAAAAGCTGAAGCCTTATCCCGCAGTAGAAGCTTCAGCACGGCTAAAAATTTAGTTACAAATTACTTTGAACTGCTGGCTTCTACAATGGAGGAACACCAGTTGTTCGACAAACCCGCATGTGTTTACAACATGGACGAGACGGGCCTCCAGCTAAACAACCGCCCAGGCGAAGTCATTGCCAAAAAAAGCTCTAAAGTCGTGTCTACTTTGACGGCTGCGGAACGGGGCTAAACAATAACAGTTATAAGCTGTTGCAACGCGGAAGACACTTTCTTGCCGCCTGCGTGCATTCTCAAAGATAAAAATAAGAAACCAGAATTCGAGGAGGAAATGCCCCCGGATCTATTGTGTACATGAATCAGAAGTCAACCTATATCAACACAGAAATTTTTCTTGAATGGTTCAAGTTGCATTTCGTCCCAAGAAAAACTGCGGGAAAAGTGCTCCTAATTCTTGATGGCCACGGATCTCACTGCATCTCAGTGGAAGATCTGACATACGCTGCTTTGCCTTCCCCCACATACTACCCACTATCTGCAACCTCTTGATAGATCCTTTCTTAAGTCGTTGAAGGCAGCATTTTATCAAGCTTACGATACTTGGGTTAAATCCAATGCTGATAGAAAAATCGGAAGGCTACAGTTCGGACGACTCCTATGTGCTGCTTGGGGAAAGGCTGCAAGTGTTCAAAATGCAACATCGGGTTTTAAGGCGGCTGGAATTTACCCGTTTAATTCACAAAGTATCCCGGACTACGCCTATGGAGGTACCGATGTGGGAATACAAGAAACGTCTGCTAAAATGCTGTGCCAAGAGGAGAAACGAATTACCAAACCCCAACCTTCAACTTAACGTACTGCCGATTTAGCTGATGAGCTTATAGTTCAAACCCAAACATCTACTCCTCCAAAAATTACGCCTGGAAAAGCCTATTCCAGCTGCTGCTGTGCTAGACGCTAAAAGAAAAGGAGGGAAACTCGCAGAGATTTTAAATAATGAAGAAGCCATAGAAAGGCACAAAAGCATTCAGGAGTACAAACAAGTGAATCTCAATAAAACGAAACGCGGCACAAAGGCAGCTAAAACACCTGTGGTATATAAAAAGGAAAAATTTACTGCGAAAACGGTGCCAAAAGGAAACCAGAAGCCCCTAAAACTGCAGGTAGAGGAGTCCAGTGACGATGATTCAAGCTTGTCTTTTCATGATAGCAGTTCAGATTTGGAAAATCATGATGACGCAACCTGCACTGGATGTGGCGAAGAGTATACGAAGACAACTAAAGATGAAAAGTGCTTATTAAGAGGCATATAGTGAAGTGACATCTCTACCTTAACCTGACGGCGTCTCTTTCGCAGGGTTAGGTAGAGATCCCGATTTGCGGAGTTTTGAAAAATATTTTTTTAATATTTGTTACATGTTAATTGCGGAATAAAACTCATGTTTCTGTTTTGATAAATAAATGTTGAATCTAACGACGTATTTTTGGATTATGACATGTTAATTTGGAAGCATTAATCAAAGTCGATATGAAAAATCGGCATATCTCCCAAACTTACCCTACGGCAAGTTGCGACAGGAAGTTTTATTCAGTAAATAGCATATCTGATACTATGGGCAGTTGTATTTTTATGGTGTAATAATGTATTCAAGAGGTAAACTAATGGTGCGGCTGGCTAAAAACCAAAAATTAGACCAAGAAAATGTTGATCCTGATGATAATCTCCCAGTCCAGTGTTCAGCATATGTGTCTTCATGTTAATATTCATAATAATTTATGTATAATATTACGTTGATTCTTTTTATTGTCACACGTTTCAGTAGGAATTCAATTATTTGAACATGAGAGCTCCACTACGGCGAAAAATAATGAATCCCATTAAGTTAATAACATGTCGATTTATACAACTTTGATTTATATACCCTTGAGAAAGTGTATGTTTAAAAATAGTCCTAAAATCCACATTGTTCGTAGTATTAATAAAATTTCCGATTTGTTTCTGTCAAACCTGATTTATTAGTTTTATTTGGGTATTATTAAAGTGATAAAAGAAAAGCAAATCGCATTATTTTCAAGAAATAGAAAAAACCACCTTTATGCAGAACGGAATAAAAACAATTGCTGTTTACTCCAAATTTGAATTATGTGAATTAATACCTTTCACCTCCAATGCCACAAATGTTGTATCCCTTTTATCCAATATTTCTCATTTATCCTTTCTGTTTATTTTATCAAAAGGTATTCCTAAATCTATGAAGAAAATGTGTATTTTTCAACATTCTTCTAGTGCTTGTTTGATGTACGTCGTCATTTGGTTGTGTGGCATCTCTTCCTTTTAGTAGTTTTCTGAAATATAGTTTCCACCTTTCCAATATTTATCCTTTATCAGTTATACTTTCTCCTCTGTTGTTATTGGTTCATTCAAATATCTCAGGGCCCCGTAGAACATTTTTGGATTCCAACAGAAGTTATTGAATATTTTTCGCTAAATGTATTTCACGGTTTCTTCTTTTCCTCTTTGATTATGATCTTGACGGCGGTACTTTCATTTCTGCATTCTTCCTATTTATTTTCACCTTTTGTTTGTAAATATATCTTCTTCCTTTTTTGTTTTCGCCAACTGCTTCTTGACTTTTTTGTGACAACCAGTAGATTCTTTTGTTATCTCTCTTTATTATTTTTGTTATTCCCAAATTTATTTCTGTCACAAAATTAATGAAATAAAATTTTGTTTTGTTCAATATTCAACAGCTTGGTTTGCATAAAACAATCTCCTAATTTAAATATCCCGTAAACTCATCCGACGCCACAGTGGTCCACAACGATGCATAAGCAAAACAGAAGTTTTTCCTTTATACTGAAAATACCACAACCCTACCCTTGTACTTGACTTTCTCGTTAAGGAAAATTTTCCTTTTCTTGAAATTCTCTGAGTTGGGGGCTGTACGTTTTATTGCTTCATACGCTATGTTTGAGTACGCTTCATTTGTGTAATGAAATTGTAATCAATTAGTAAAGTATATTTTTATAGCGAAGACCGTAAAAACGAGGAGATATTGATTAAATGCGACCCATTGTAAATACCTTTAATAAGGTTATTAAAATTAAATATCAGGTATTTAGTGAAGTCGACGCAAACCAAATGTTTAATTTATATTTATTAACAATATAATATGTTGTAAACTGTGAACTGTACTTCAAATAAATATGTAGATTGCTTCCAGAAGCATATTTTGGTGTCAACTGAAATTTCTATGGACCACAACATAATCTAATAATGACTATATCATTCATTATATTATAAAACAATAAGAATGACAAATTTTCCTTACTTACCATGTATTACAGCGTCTATTATTATGTAACCATGGGGAACGAATATACGTATATATCAATCACTTAAGGTGCGTTTGGTTATTTTGTTCTATGTAGTCAGAATTGTCAATGTCATTTTGAATCATTTTTATGTAGCGTAGAATGTGATATTTTTCCTTAAAACATTGTATCGACTACATAAATGAATCCGCATTTGTCTCTGAGTCTGTGCTTTTAGTACACATCCGAAATGACAGTGATAGTTCCGAATACTCAGAACCGAATAATTGAACGTACCTAATTTAAACTACAAAACGGCAAGGCAGTAGGTATTGAAATAAAAAACTGACTGGTAAACAGTAAAAAAATAATTATTTGTACTGTTTGACGTCTCGGTATTTGCAGAAATTGGCAGAAGAAAATAAACTGCAGGAGTGCGTTCATAATCTATTGGCGAGGTGAGGAGCGAACTCTAAGGCCTTTCGTACACTGGGCTACGCAAGTATCCGATACCTAAGTTGCGAACTCACGTCGCAAGCAACTTGATACGCAGACTCGTACACGTCGCTACTCAAATCGCAATATTCGCGTTACCACCACTGCCGTAATCCTAGCGGTCGTCATCATCACACGTGAAAAATGTCTGACATAAGTGTTGATGATATCATTTTTGCTTATTATCTTCACCGAAGGAGAAATCGCCGTAACAGAAGATAATGGGTGCATCCTTATATAGAGAGGAATATAAACTGCAGAATGTTTGTTGCAGCAAACTGACACTGAATTCTTAGCCTGCTATAGGATGTCCACTATAATTGAAATTTTTACAATTTTATGCACAAAGCGAAATAATTTAAAAATAGATAAATATAAAAAAGTATATAAAAAATAATATAAAGATATAAAAAATACTAATTATACTAACAATACAAAACATAATACATGAAAATACAAATTTCAATTAATAATTCTAATACAATGTTACCATCGTACATCATACCAAATACGCCGATATAACTCAAAAGTCTAGCATAGATTGCAGAATTCTGCCACTGAATAATAAGGTCTCTCAAGCAGAAACGCCGTTGTCAATCTCCGGAACCTATTGAATGTATTTGCCACTTTTAATTCTAAAGGTAGCTGATTGAATAGTTTTTTGGCATTGAAGGTGATGGAATTTTTTACCAGATCAAAGGTGGATGTTGTTAAGTAGATATCGAAATTTTTTCTTCTAGTAGAGTAACTATGAATTGACCTCTCAGTTAAATTGTGAAAGTGTTTGCGAACCAAACACACGGATTCCAAAATAAATACAGCAGGAAGAGGGGTAGAAAGTCGGAAACTATGTAATTGACGAAGTTGTTTTAGTAGTACGAGTTGGTGAATCCACGTGCATATTAAGATCAAACGACTCAAAAATATTCACCAAAGACCTTTGAGTGGCACAATCATTAGTAAAGTCAATATTAACGTCACCGCATAAAACCTTCTTGCTCTTAACAGGCAGAGCGTCAAGTAAATTTAGAAAGTTCTCAAAAAAAGAATGAACATTTGGTTTAGGTGATCTGTAAATACAAATTATAAATAAATCCATATTTTTGTTGTATATTATGGAAAATTCAAAAGTATTTTCTACTTGTAGAAAATCACCACCGTGAGCTGAATTACTCCTGTCATATCTACTAATAATTCGATATATTTCAATAAAAATAGGTTCGTTTATTTGTAGCCAGTGTTCAGTAATAGCAACTATCTGCGGGAACCCCAATTCCTCCAAAAACAAATAGAACTAGTCCGTTTTATTGCGTATTGACTGAATATTAATTAGAACCATTCTTAATTTACTGTCCTTAAAACTAAGTGAGGATTCTAGTTCCCTTGGACACGTCCTATCAACTAAAATTTTTTCTTAGAAGAATCGGCAGTAAGGTAACGGCTATTACACTCTCTAATTTTTTGTTGGTGAATTCTCCGTTCCGAGGTGATGTAAGTTCTGTAGCTTGCATGCTATATCTAATACAGCATTGGCTAGACTGACACATCTGCTGAATATACGAACCACCAAGAGATGGTCGTGGTCAACATTCTAACAGACCACTCGCAAAACCGGCCTCTGTTACTGATTAAATACATAATCACCTCAAATCATTTACAACGCACATTTCTCATTATAGTTCTAAGCCTATAACTTACCTTGAATCAACGTTGACAGCTAAGAAAATGTATAACCTAGTCTTGGTAAAATTCCCTCAATGCAAAACAGTAGTGAAATATGAATACTACCTCAACTATTTCAAAGAAACTTTTAATTACAAATTTGGCCGACCACAGGTAGATGTTTGTTCTACCTGTGAAGACTTGAATACTAAGATCAAATCAACTTTTTTAAATGATGGCGCAAAACGTGTAGCTGCTGCTGAGCTCAAGGTGCATAAACGAAGGGCAAAGAAGTTCTCTAACAACTTGAAAAGCGTACAAGAGTTGAGCAAAACTGACCCAAAAGTTAGTGGAATAGTTTTTGATTATATGCAAAATTTGCCTCTGCCCTTTATGCCTGTGCAGGAGATGTTTTACCTGAGAAAACGATGGTACTATGTATTCAATATTCAGAACTTCAAAAGTGGAACGTATTTGTTTTATAACTATACGGAAGGAGAATGCAAAAAAGGGCCTAACGAGGTTTGCACTTTTGTGAGAGATTTTATTGAAAATTCTGTTTCAAAAGAAATAGAAATTCTTCTCTCTACCTGCAAGGGCATATATGGGAAAAGTCCCAATGAAAAAGAAAAAGCTTGAAGATACTTCAAAAACTTTACAATACATACCTGAAGACTTTCTTCCATTCTTTGAAGAAAAACTCACCTGGCCCACTGCAGAAGGTGACGGTGATGGTGACGACGAGGAAGATTAATGCCAAGTTTGAACGGAAAATGTTTCTTAATATAATTTTACTCTTAAAACAAGTTCTTTTTCGGTAAAAAATAAAATTTTGTTGAAAACTTTGGAATTTTTATAATATTTCCTTATTTTGAGTGGAAAAGGAATAATATTCCAAAGATTAAAACCTCCTTAACTCAGGTAAATAATTTAAAAACAAAATCTCAAATTTATAACTAAAATATTTTTATATAGTACTACAAGTTAATAATTGATCACTTTTCTATTAAACAAAAATACAGCTAAAAAACAGTTTTTTTTTATTTTCCAAAAGTTAAGATTTTGGAATATTATACTTTTCCCACTGGCCGATTCAATTATAAAAACGTTTAGCTACAAACACAAAAATATCGCAGCCACACTCCTTAAGTGATAAAATACTCCTTAATTCAGCATTACAAAACACTTACAAAATAGTACAGTTTCCTAAAGCGTTTATTTTGCTAGTTGAGCACAGTTTTTTATCTTTTTTTAACATTCTTAAAAATATAGGGTTTGCTAATGTGCAGGTCTGAGGCTTGAGGGTTCATGATTATTATACTTACCTACCATTCATCGCTAAACAAATTTCCAGCCTGACAGGAGAACCATTACCGAGAGGGTTCTCTAAGCTCTTGGCCTGTAACAAAACTCTATATTGAGGGAATCCTCATGGGTAGCTTTATTAAAATATATTATATTACTGAAAATAAACATTTTTCAGTCAATTTTCAGCATGACACGAAATGGCTCTAAATATTTTAGATCAAGTGGATATATCTGAAAACCGCAAACCTTCAATTTTTAGATTTTAAGTATATAAACTTTCTCTAACACCCATTATTGAAACGGCCAAAGAATCACTCTGTATCGTAGATATAAATATACACGTTACAATACCAAATAAAAACAAAATGACATTATGAGGATAACAATACACGTTTTCAAAAATCTGGTGAAAGAATATTTGTAAAACAAATATAAAACGAATCTCAAAGCCTAAAAAACGATGTTTCCAAATATGATCCTTCTAAAGATAATCCTTGCTAAACGTGGATGTTTCTAATTTCGACACAGTCTATAGCAGTTTGTTTGGATTTGATGGAACATATATTTACAGTTAAAGCTGGATATTACAGTAACCATAGAACGTGTTTTTACATTTCTTTACAATGACTGACAAGAGGTAATGAAAATAGTATTTAAAATATAAATTCTGATATATGATTGTAAAAAATATATTCTGCTGATAACAGCTTTTTTATTGTTAAATGGATAATGCTTCTACAGAAACATAATAGCCTCTATATTCATGCCTTCGGTCACTTGAATCGTTTTTAAAATATCCACCACAATCTCCAGTTAGCAAACCTGGTTAAGCGTTTATTGATTCCAATATATCTTCCCTTGAGTCGGTAGAGTCTATTGGGTACCAATATAAAAATAAAGGGAATGAAGGAGATCTAAACCTATTTTACCATTTGAATGTATGCATTGTAATGTCATGAAGTCACGTAACCTCTTTGTGTGTACTATTTATGGCTAACGCTCGTTATTGAGAAACTTCTAATTCCCAGATTGTTTACTTGCTCAACATTTAACCAACATTGGCACGTACTTTGAACGAACGTAGAATTCGAAAAGCAAACTTCTTTTTACATTACGTTTATACAGGTAAAGTCAAATTTCTTATGACAGTAAATATTGCAGTAACTATTTATACCAATAATTCATGAATATTTATTAGAATATTCTAATATGTTTAAACAAGTTGCGTAGCGAAAGAGTAATTTCAGTTTAATTAATGACACTGTATAGAAAACTGAAGTGGTTTATAAAAATACATAATCACCTGTTATGATTTTATCCCAAAAATGAGGAACAATAATGGGACTATTAATAATTCCTGCCCACATGTTGATCTTTGGATTCTGCATAGGGTAAATGCACCAGTGAATGAACAAATTGAAATATATCTGAAATTATTAAGAATATGGTGTCTTTCTCGTAAACATTGCAATATCCCTCATGTAGGTGCAACATGTTCCTCTTAACGTGATACTTCGTTAGTTCAAGTCAGTTCTTATGAATGAACGTACCGCTGTGTTTTTGTTGACAAAATTTGAGAAACGTATCTGTTATTGGAACGATACTAAGCATTAACCAGGTGAGCAATAGTACAGAATAAGATATTAACAAATGAGATGTGTGGTGTGTCATCATTATCACATCAATTAATTGATTTCAACTGATTTTTTCGAAAACCTAACCTCAAAATACACCGAAATCGTCATTAAATTCAATAATTTGAGTGTTCATTCATTGATGCAAGTGCTGAACCCAGTAAACGAACAAAATGTTCTTTCATTGGGATTTTACGTGTTGATCTAGATTTCATCGATCTGATCCTTATATACTCGTTTAGAAAGGCTGTTTCACGGGTTCCATCAGGAAATGTCTACTAAAAGCTTGCTATCCAGTAAATGAACGACTTTGTTCATTCGTTGAATCATAACATAGACCAATGGTGCTCCAGTGAATGAACAATTTATTCTTTCTCTGTTTTTCTGATTTCAATCATTTGACTGAAATATGGAAGGTGGAAAGTCCAAGCCAGAACATCAGATAAAGTATGTAAGATTCCGATATTCCGATGACTGTCTCCAGAAGGCCGTGGAAGTAATAAGAAAACAGGAAATCACCATCAATGCGGCCAGCAGACAATATGGGATTCCGAAAAGTACACTTTTCAACAAAACCACTGGAAAAGTTTGATTCGAAAAATGGGACCTCCCACCATTTTTACCTCCGAAGAAAAAACTATTCTAGAAACTTGGATTCTATCCAAAGCTCGATTAGGATTTCCCATGCATCCCGATGCAAGGTGCAACGTGTCCTCAAAGCTGTTGATAGGCCCAATAAATTCGTGGATGATAGACCGGGTAGGAAATGGTTACATCTTTTTTTACAAAGACATCCAAAAATAACCACAAGGAATACAGAATTAATATCCAAGACGAGAGCATCTGTAACAGAGGAAAATATTCGAAAATGGTTTCAGGAGATGAAGGAATATTTAATTGGAGAAAGCGTTGATGACATCCCTTCTGAGCCTGATAGAATTTTTAATGGGGATGAAATCGGTTTGCAGACTTGTCCTAAAACTGGAAAGCTTCTGGGTCCCAAAAATTACAGGAATTTTTATGAAATTGCTAGTGGCCCAGAAAAAGAATGCATAACAGTTCTCTGAACATTTTCTGCCTCAGGAGAATCTGTTCCACCTATGATTGTGTACCCGTACAAGCGTATTCCAAAAGATATTGCACAAACTATACCTGAGGAGTGGGGTATTGGCCGATAAGATAATGGATGGATAACGAGGGCAACATTCTACGAATTTATTTCGAATATTTTCTTCCATTGGCTTCAAGAAAACAACATTAAATTTCCTGTTTTACTATTGCTTGGCGGTCATAAATCGCAAATAAATATGGATTTGTATAATTTCTGTGTACAGGAAAGAATAATACTATACTGCCTTCTGCCCAATGCAACACATATCTTGCAACCTTGTGACGTATCAGAATTCAAGTCTCTCAAGGGACACTGGAAAAAGACCATTTTGAAAAATAAACAAAACACCAATACATCAGTTACAAAAAATACCTTTGCCCCCCTTTTCCAAAAAGCTTTTGAAGAATCGATCAAACCGGAAATCATCAAATAAGGTTTCAGAAAATGTAGATTGTTTCCATTTAGTGCAGACGCTGTGAATTATTCCCAGTGAATTTCAACAAGGAGACAGCAGCTTGACCTAAATTGTGACAATGAAGTTTCTGTGACCAGAGACGAATATGAAACTGTTCTGAAAGTCATTAAACATCATGTAGATTCAAAAATTTTGATAGAATTCAATAGTGCCTATGAAGGTGAAAAAACAGTCGACATTCAGTTCTACAACTTTTGGAAAATATGTAAAGAAGCAACCGATGCCGATGGAACGAATAATTTGAGAAATGCTGATGGAATGAACCAAGAATGTGAAGAAGCCTTCGAAGAAAACTCGCAGAGTATTGCTAATTTTGACATACCGGATATACAAGAATACACATCGTTATCAGAGAAGAAATTGAAAATCCTGAAGATATATTGGACGGTACCGAGCAAGAGAGTATAACTAATAATGATACTCTAATAGAAGGTTGAAACAAGTAAAACAGATGCTGTAGAAGAACTCGAGATTTCAGATAAAATAGACGTAGTAATAGATAACAGTAGTGTCGATTTCTATAATCAAGAGCCGCAGAAGTCGAAAACTACCAGAGACGTATGGCTACAACATCTTCATTGGCCAAATATTGAAAGCAAGTGTGGCAAAAGGAAACAGGCAACTTTAATGCCGTTTGCCATCACTTCCAAAAAATGGAAAGACTATACAGATACAAAAGAATCTGAGAAAAAGGAAAAAGAAGCCGAGAAATTGAAACAAAAATCAATTAGAGTGAAAAAAAAACAAGAAGCAACCACAAGAAGAACTGCGAAAAGAACCAAAGCACCACCAGCAACAGAAGTTACCTGTTAACAGGCTGAAATAATCGATACTGGCAATCAAGATAAAAATCCTAGTGTTTCCCAAGGTATCACTGTGTTATAATAACGTATAACCAGAAATATTTTCCGGGCATAGTAGAAACTATTGACAATGATGAATATGAAGTCCGCGCTATGGCACCAGCTGGTCTTAATACCTTTAGATGGCCAGATTGTGTTGACCAGATATGGTACAAGAAGTCTTCAATTGCAGAAGTGATCGAAGCACCTAAGCTTATTAGACGTGGTTCCTACGAGTGTCCCGAAATTCGTAAATATTCTGAAAATATTAATCCGAGCAACATAAGGAATATACTATCTTCCCCAGAGGATGATATCAACAGGGATAAAAATGGAGCAAAAATCAATGATTCACAAGAAATTACTATTGCAGCTTATGTCATAATAATGTATAACCAAAAATATTTTCCTGGAGTAGTGGAAAATGCAGAAGGTGGTGAATATGAAGTTCGCGCTATGACACCAGCAGTTCCCAATACTTTCAAATGGCCAGAACGTGTTGACCAAATATGATATGAGAAAACTTCAATTTTGGAAATTATTGAAGCACCCAAGCTTATAAGACGTGGTTTTTTCGAATGTCCAGAAATGCTGAAATTTGTCTGAAATAATATTGTATCACCATATGTTGTGTTGTCGTTGATAATCATTGATTAAAAATTGAGGGTAGTACTTTTCGATACTCACATAAAATACAGGGTGATCCATTTGAAAATACTGAGAAAATAATATAATGGTATTTTGATTCACCCTGTATCAAATCAAATTCAATGAATATTAACGAAATAAATAAGTTTCCTAAATTATGACTACTACTCGAATGCTTTGGCTGCAACATATCTTCGTTCTGGAATTTCTTTGATATTGTACAGGGTATTGAATTTGTTACGATTTTTATGAGAGAGAGGATTTCGATGGGATCTTGTGTTAATATTGGATTTTCGTTAGAATACTTGAAGAATATTACTGTGAATAAAACTCAAAGTCAGTGTCACAGAATTATTTAATGGTTACAATAGGAGCTACTAGTTTCGGCCTACATAACGGCCATCTTCAGACTACAAAATTCAGATTGTTAAAAAATAGGGAACAAATACAAAAAACAAAAATCTCCAACATTACCGGACACATAAAAAACAAAATACTGAATTTCCTGAAAAACAGAACAATACAATTTAATAAAATAGTACTTTTTAAGTTATTGAACCATAAGTCATAATTAAAATTGAATAGATACACAAAATTATAAAACAGAATCAACGTGTACAAATTCATAGTTAAAAAAATCCATAGATAAAAAGGTAGCTGTAAATGCTTACATGTCTTGTTAGTACGATACAGCCTCCGGAGTGCAATAAGTTAGCAATTTTATGATTGAGTATTGTTAAGGACATGTCACAAATGAACCCTATGGTTTTTCATCTCACCAGAGCCAGAACAACGGGTGCTTTGGTACTTAAAGTACGACATTTTGTCATTTTTTGAGAAATTTCAGTTTGTTAGCACGATACAGCCTTCGGAGTTCAACAAGTCACCAATTTCTTGATTTAATATTATTCAGGACATCTCACTGATGAACCCTATTGATTTTCAGCTCACGAGAGCTAATACAACAGGTGCTACAGTACTTTAAGTACCAAATTTTTGTCATTTTTGGAGAAGTTTCAGTTTGTTAGCACGATACAGCCTCCGGAGTATATACAAGTGACCAATTTTATGATTGGATATTATTCAGAGCGTCTCAAAGATGAACCCTATTGATTCTCAGTTAACTAGAGTACAGCGGCTCCTATAAATCCAGATATACTAAATTTTTGGTTGTTATCCACAACACAAAACACAAATGCATTTAGACAAGCAATGTCAATTGTATTTTGGAACAAAATAAATGGCCACCTTTTGGTCGATCTTTTCAACGAGTATTCATTTACCATTTTGTCCATAGTGTCAACCGAGCCTTTTGTGTCATTGTAATGTAGAATAATTTCTGGCTTATAATCGGTCTCTTCTCCCGAAATTTTGTCATCATGGTGCTCAGTGCTGAGAAGAATGACGGCTTTATTTTAGCAGGAACATATGAAACTAAGGTATATTTATCTTGAAATGCAAATTCGGAAAATTTCTCGGTTTTTGAAGGATGTGGTAGAAGAACTGGAGGAATATCCTGTTTGTTCTTCCTCATGGTTCCACATAGGGTCAGATTTTTGTTCAAAAGCTCGTTAGCAAGAGGAATATTGGTGAAAAAGTTATCAGTTGTTATTCCGTAACCACCTTCAACTAGGTCGAGAACCACTCTTTTTCCCTAGTCTCTTTCCGGTTTATTTCCTTCCTTTCCCGTGTAAATTTGAAGGTTTAGAGCTTCGATTTCATATAAACTCGGAAGGGACACTTTCCTCAAAAAGATACTAGTTGCTCGTCAACTGTAAGATGCGAGTTGGGCAAATAGTGTTCTTTGCAATGTCCTACAAACTTTTCGAAGACATTTCTAAAAGCAGCCAATTTATCAAGTTTTCTGCGCTCTGCTCTAGTTGTAAGATCATCAAATCGTATAAAACGTAAAATGTTGACAAATCTATCACGCGCCATTGATGCAGGAAATATCGGCCTACTAAAAAGTGAATTTTTGGTCCAAGGGAAGTGAATAGGTTCTCTGTTTGCCTTTAGCGCCCCAGCTATGATCAAAATACCAAATGCGGCATACATTTCAACAGGGTCTACAGGTTGCCATTGACGTTGTTTGTTAGGGTTTTTAGTGTTCCATTCCTCATAATATTTATCAGCTTTTTGGTTAGTGCATAGTGCAATAATTTGAACTATTTCAGCGTCAATAAACAATTTGAAGCAATCGGATAGGGAAGAAATATTTTCTGACGTCGAAGTGAGTCCTGGTTTTCTTGTGATTATATTTTGCATTGCCGTTCGTGCTGGTCTAGGTGCATTTCTGTTCCAAACTGATCCATTTTTTGATACATATGTAGGATCATTATCATCAATTTGATCATTTTCTTCATCAGTCTAAAAGTAGATATATTATGTACATTTTTCAATAAAGTTCATATCAAAATAGCATACCTCACAAATCTCAGGTTCAACATCTTGAATTTCTATGTTGTCTTCTAACTCAGAACACTCAGAATCTATTTCTAAAACGTTCTCACCCTCATCACACCCATCAACCCACGATCTGTTTCTGTAGATAAATCCAATTTCCTTTTCTGCGACATATCGCAACACCGACTCACGAAACAAGAGTAACAGTCTCAACACGCGTATCAAATAATACTAACTAAAATAAATATGTTTGTGTGTACGTGCCGTATGAGCGCCTCGGCAACGGTCGGCTTTGCCTACAACTAATACGAGTCGGACGCAAAGTTACGTTGTCTGAAACAGCATTGCCAACCTTGCTTTCAAGACTAATAAAAAAATACATGGATGCCGAATGGGGTACGATGTGTACCCCACCTAATTATTTTCACATTTATTTAAAAAAAAATAAGAGAAATCTGTTTTTTTTTATATATGTACTGATAAATGAGGGTCCAACTGAGGATTACTCAGCAGCATTTTTTTATTCTAAGCAAAATGCAAAAAATACGCCCCAAAAACAGTATGCGGGGTACATTTGTACCCACCACCGGCATCCGAAGTTTAATAAAAACAACAATACTCATAATATTCATTCACATTATGGTTAAAAA
The DNA here is from genome assembly GCA_963921935.1 of Galeruca laticollis. Taxonomy (NCBI): domain Eukaryota; kingdom Metazoa; phylum Arthropoda; class Insecta; order Coleoptera; family Chrysomelidae; genus Galeruca; species Galeruca laticollis. The sequence goes on along the minus strand of OY998175.1, from coordinate 91,059,995 downwards.
TGCGAAATTGATCAATATACGGTGAGGTAAAAGAGATTGTAGAAAAATATTATTGAATTTGAAACAGCATACCTTCGTACAACTTAATCAATGGTTAATTAATCTCATCAACGATTGTAATATTAAATATAACTAGCTATAAAAATTGTAAACAGAAAAATAATATGTAAACATGTTATTTAAATTCCATAGCTGCAATAACAAAAATTCTCAATAAAATATGACACAAACTAATCTTTTTTATCGAAGCGGTTATCTAAGAACCGCTATACTCACAATAACACCAGATTATGCACATTTTTGCTTCTGTTTGGATGGTTTATGATTTATGAATACTAAAAGATTATATATTTTGTTGCAGTGGTGGATTGCCAAGTGTCGAGTTGGGGTCCATGGACAAACTGTGACACAGATTGTGGTCCCGGTACCATGTCAAGAACTAGGTCGATAAAAGTACATCCTGAAAATGGCGGAAGACATTGTCCTAGCTTAGAACAGAAACGAGGTTGTCAAGTTTCTGATTGCCATCATCATCCTGATCCAGCTATTAAGGGTAAGTGTTTTTAAATAACAATTGTTACTATTCATTAAACAATAATCATTAGAAGAAACACAAGTTCGCTCAAAGTATTTTTGTATATTCCTCATGCCTTCGACAGATTTTGGCATAAAGGCTTATATTATCTATAAATTAAACAAGATATTGCCGGGGAAATACTGACGCTCTATATGTCAGACAGAAAAAATAAATAGAAACCGGTATATGAGGAAACTTCCTGGTTTTAGTAAGGTGTGAACGGAATTTTACGTGTGAGCTAATTTTAACTACTTTACGCCTAACACAAAGCGAAATAATAGTTAAATAGTGATAAATAACAACCGAATAGGGTAAAGTCGGGTAATTACGGACGCTTAAGGCTGAACGATCTTAAATTTTTAATTAATATAGTGAATATGCTGAAGATGGGTTTAAATAAGAGACAAAGGTTCAAACAACTAAATTTTAATGTGTGTGTATATTTATAATAAATTATAGACAGTCTATTGCTTAATAATATATTTATATCCCCTAGATATAATTGTATAGGTTTGTATAAGCCGAACATACTACACTTCTTATCGTTATCAAATATGTGAACTGGGCATTTTGTATTGTTGTGGGTTAAAATCATACACGAGTATTAAATGGAGTGCTAGTATATTTAAGTAATTAAATATTAACAATAACTTCGTAAGGATATACCGACCCGGCTTCCAAGCTCAAACTGTCACAAACTGTCACTTGCAAACCGGTGCAGTGTAGTACTGGGTAATAGCAACGTTGCCAGACATAACAATATAATGATGCTGACATAACATCCTTCCCTTTATCAAATAATTCGTTACATAATATGTAATATGCAAACTTAATTTTAATAAATGATGTAATCATTTAGGTAAGAAGGTTTCTTAATGTTTCTCACTGGCCGTGAAGGAGTATTACTACACTTGGGAATCCCTTCCTCATTGGCACTATTATAACTATCACTCTTTATCTCCTCCTCACTTATTTTGGAATTTTTATAGTCATCAGATGCAGTTTTTTCATCAAAGTTACAATCGGACTTATTACTAGAGGTGCTAGATTCGGTTGACAAGGTTGGAGTGACTGAGGTGATAGGAATGGGGCTGTTATCGGGGGTGCTAAATTGGCGAGTATTGGAGAGTATTTGGCTGATATTAAATGCCAGCGATTTATCCTGTATGTTCCTCGTTGAGTATCCACTAAATAAGATCTAGGCTCTCGTAAGATTTTATTAACCTTGCCATATAACTTTAGATCTGTCACCCAAATCTTGTCGTTGACCGCAAGATCCGATAACGGCCTAGTTCTATGTCCTACATTGTAGTTTTGCGTAATTTTTTTCTATTTTTAGGACTGGACTTGTGTGTCTATGTTTTTGTTCAAGAGTTTTGGCGAAACAGGAAGTTGCGAACGTATTTTTCTGTTAAACATTAGTTCTGATGGCGTGTGGCCATTAGAGTGTGGAGTAGTTCGATAAGCTAGCAGAGCCGTGTAAATATCTTTTTTAATTAAATTCTTTGTTGTTTTCACGGCCGCTTCCACTGCTCCGTTCGATTGAGAAAAGTAGGGGCTACTTGTGATGTGTTTGAAGTCAAATTCTTCCGCAAATAATTTAAATTCACGTTGAAATTGTGGCCCGTTATCAGATCTCACAATTTCCGGTATTCCTAGTTTTGAAAACGATTCTTTCAGTCTGGTAATGATTTGGCTTTCGGTTAAACTGGAAAATTTAAAAATTTCGATATACCGAGAAAAATAATCGACTGCTATTAGGTACCAACCTCGATTCAAGTAAAACAGATCAATTGATATTTTCTGCCAAGCGCGGTCTGTGAAGGGTTCTGTAATCAAGGGTTCTTTAATATTAACACGGCGTTCAACACATTGTGGGCAATTTTCGATCATATTTTCTATTTCTGTGGAACGTTTATACCACCAGATAGTAGCTTTGGCACACGCTCGACATTTCACGATTCCCTGATGGCCTTGGTGTAAAAAACGTAAACATTTACTTTGGAGGATTTTAGGAATCAATATTCTAGTCCCTCTTAAATGATAACCCTCACAATCAGATATCTCATATCTGTACTAATAGTAAGGTGAAACCAATGGGTCTGTTCGCGCCACCCCCTTAGTTTTCATAAAAATTCGGCACGCCGCTCATGGACTATTTTCATTAAATTTTTGATAAAGTACTAGTTTTTAATTCTGGTCATTATCGTTACCGCTATCGCCGAGGAACAATTCGTTTCAATTTCACTAAAAATCAACTCCTTTTGTAAAACCTCAAAAATTGTTAAACCGCGACGTGCGTCAACTTCTTTTATCCTCTTGTGATATTATTCGCAGATATAGACGTTGAAATAAACTTTAATTAGTGTCACAAAGGCCAGGACTTTCACTATATTCAACTGTAATCCAAACGATCGATCGTGAAAACTCATAGTGTGTGGTTCTTTGGTAAGTACAATTTGATTGGAGCTTATTTACCATGTTGTCGATTCGCTGATTGCATAATTGAATAAATATACAGTCCATTGTTCTTTGAGCTAACAGGGTCTATTAGTTTTTTATGTGGCCATCCGTCATGAGGTATCTGTTTCTAGAACTAATTCGTTGTCTTCTGGCAACCTCTCGTTACCAAAATTTCTAGAAAAGGCGTTCGCTATTACCATTTCCTTGCCCGGTACGTAGTATATTTCATAATCGTATCTCATAAGCCTCAACCGAAATCTTTGTAGACGTGGGGGGAGCTCGTCTATAGGTTTGCTCTGAAGCACTTGCACTAAAGATCTATGATCAGTTTAGATTGAAACTTTGATCCCCGTTATATATTCAGAAAATTTTTCGCACGCCCATGTCAGGGCTAAGCTTTCGCGTTCTATTTGCGCATAACGTTGTTCGGTACGAGATAGTAATCTGGATACTTAAGAAATTACTCTTTTATGCCCATTGCCATTTTCTTGCATTAAACAAGCTCCCAACCCGAAGGAAGAGGCGTCTGCTGAAATAATAACGTTTTTAGAAGCATCAAAATAATCTAAACAAGGGATTTCCTGTGATAATTTTTCTATTTTATTAAAACTTTCTTCTTGGGAAATGCCCCAGGTGAAGCAAATATGTTTCATTAGTAAAGAGGTCTATGGTTCTAATACTTGAGATCTACCCGGTATGAAACGGCTAGAAAAATTGACCATACCTAGAAATCGGATGTTTTGTTAGAAGGAGCTGGAAAGTCGACTATGGATGAAATACGTTCAGGGTCAACCCAGATACCATTGCCCGATATAATATGACCAAGAAATTCTAGTGATTCCACCCCGAGAATAAACTTTTGTTTATTTAAAGTAATGCCTTCCCCGTGAATTCGCTTTAGTACCTCCGAAAGTATTTCATTGTGCTTTTCTTGGGTAGGCGCATGCACTAACATATCGTCAATATGAAAAATACTCCCTCTAGACCACTTAAAATTTTATTTAAAGTCATTGAAAAATATTCAGGGGCGCAAGTGATGCCAAACGGTAACCTCTTGAAAATAAATCGTCCAAATGAGGTTATAAAACACCTTTATTTAGACGAATTTGGTAACATCCCGAAGTTGTATCTAGGCGGCTAAAGAATTTAGAGCCTTGAACCTGGGCAAGAATTGTCTCAACCTTTCCGATGGGGAAATGCGTACGAAGTACGGCTTTGTTTATTTTAGTGTAGTCCACAAATAAGCGCAATTTTTCCTTTTTTTGTACTAAAACGATTGAGCTTACCCAAGGAGTTGGGTTATCAACAGATTGAATCATATCAAGCTTTTCTAAACGATCTAGTTCCTCCTTTAAAGGTTTAAGTAAGGGTATAGGGACTACCCGGGGTACAGATTGAATAAAGGATGGGATTTCGGTATTAACTTGTATATTCATCTCATTTTTAAAAGTGCCTATGCTACCAAATATGTTTGAACTGAAGAATGTTTAGCTTAATGATAGAAGAACGACGTAATATCGGTTTACACAACTCTTCGATAACGTAAATTTCAGAGTCATATTAATTATTTTTACTTTTCAAAGTGGCATGCAATATACCTAAAACATCTAAATTTTCGCCAGAAGGGCCTGTTACCTATTATTGGTATATATTAGAGATTGGATTATGTCCTCATTTAAAACATTGGCTGGTATACACGTTATATCAGCCCCTGTGTCTATCATAAATTCTAGGTGTTTACTTATTTCTATATAATTTCTAAGGATATGATCCACTCTTTAACCGTAATTTTATTTACATGAATTGTACCTAAAAATTTTTCATTAGTTGAAAACCTTCTGAAATTGTTAGTGTTATACCCCGTAGAGTTTTCTACATTATCTTGAAAATGTACACTTAATTGGATAGATCTCACCTGATTGCTACGACACACCGTTGCACAATGCCCTAATTTTTGGCACAATCTGCAAGTTGAATTAAATGCACTGTATCCTGGGATGTGGTCTTAATCCGCAAAACTGGCACTTTTTTCTCATATCTTCGCGTTTTCCTCATTTCTTCGTATAAAAATTAGACTTGGCAACCGCGCCTTGTTTCGATTCAATGTTTATGTTTTCCACCTGCGATGTTATGGCTACTATCTCGCTTTCCGCTCTGCGTCCCGCTGCAACATTGTAGATTTCTTTACTCTGAGAAGCCTGAAGCAACGGCCTGAAGCTCCGCTTGTTTTGCCTCTATTACGCATTCGCTGAGTGTTAAATTGGGTTTTAACTGCAGTTTTTTGCTTGTCCTTTTATCTATCATTCCTACTACAATCCTATCTCGAATTAATTCTTTTTTTAGAGTTTTGTACTCACAAAACTCTGCTAACATGTGAAGGTTAGTAATAAACGTTTCTATAGCCTCACCTGGTTGTTGATCCCGTGTGTTAAATTTGTATCTCTCGAAAATAATATTTCGACGGGGAATGAAATGGCTTTCAAAGGCTGGTAAGGTTTCAGCAAATGTAATTGGGACTGTGGGAAGTTGAATCATGATATCTTTTGCTTCTTCACCTAGTATATACAGGAATATATTTATTTTCTCGTCGTCTGTTTTTGTGTTTTGTCCCGAGGCTGACATGAACTGCTCAAAGCGTTTTCGACACTGGGGCCACTTTTGGGGTACTGTAAAATCGAATTTATCGGGCGGAGACACTGGCACAGAAAGAGATTGAGCCATTATTGAGATTAGTTGTTGCGTAGAAACCAATGGGGTTGGGTCGTTGTCGGGCATTTATACTGACTAAGCACTGAATTACACACGCGAAACTCGTAAATTTTTACACTTTTTATTCTCGTGTATCCCACCGCTGCCACCATGTATTGTTGTGGGTTAAAATCATACACGGGTATTAGATGGACTGCTGGTATATTTAAGTAATTAAATATTAACAATAACTTCGTAATCATATACCTACCCGCCTTCCAAGCTCAAACTGTCACAAACTGTCACTTGCAAACCGGTCCAGTGTAGCACTGGGTAATAGCAACGTTGCCAGACATAACAATATAATGATGCTGACATAACACATTTAATTAGAGATAAGTGCAGCTCAGTTTTTGACCCTTATTATCTGACACTAGCAGTAGTCGAGTTTGGCTCTAGCAATTCAAATAAGGTTGATATCAACCCAAGAATTAGTCAAGTCTGATGGTAGAATTGTCGGAGTATGGTGTACACACTAGATATAAATTTGAGTGAATGAAAGACGAGTACTAAGTATGTATTTTATTAAAAATCCAGCTAAGCGCTTTCGTCCATTATGCCATTTTCAAAGCTGTAGTCAAGAAAAAAGATACAACTGGTGTCTTAAAAATTTGTTTTTTAACACACCAGTTGCATCTTTTTTCTTGACGACAGCTATGAAAATGTCCTAATGGCCGAAAGCGCTTAGCTAATAAAATACACACTTGGTACTCGTCTTTCATTCTCAAAAAAAAAGTCAGATTGTGCTATGGTAAATTTTAAATGCGGGATCTTTTTTTATTCAGATTAATGTGCTTGGGACAGCTATGGCCATTAGCGAGAGTTACAGTAGTTATTGATACAACAGAGAATTAATAATAAAATGCTATATTACATGAGGTTAATAAATAGTTACATTATGAAATGAAATTACATTGAATAATATGAAAGTAGGTAGTTTGGAAGTTAACATTAAATTTTTATTTTATCAATTAGTCCTATATCTTTAAGGAAGCGGATAACTCGGTTTATTGGATCCATACAATTCATCATTTCTCTCGTGGTGGATTTTAGACCAAATACACTTATTTGGGTAGTAAAGAATGGGCATATTTATAATTTAAAGAATAACCCAATTATTGCTCTTTTTTCTACTTTGCGATTCTAATGATTACTTTATGAAACCCCATTGAGTTTCAAAAGAGAGCACTTTTCGAAACGCAATATTTTATTTATCAAGATTGGTAATGTTAGAAGTGATTTGACTTGATAATTTCCTACTGATCCTGTATCTTGTTGCCATAGTTTACATGAATGCTTTGGGATTATTCATGAAAAGTTAAAATAAAAGTCAGAACTTCTTTATTTAAAAACCATTGTAATTTCCTATAGATTGGGCAAATAGTTGGAACTACGCTACAACTATAACAGGTAACATTAACAATGAAACATCAACGTTCGTCGTCTAAAAAATCAACTACAACAAACAGTTCAGGTGGGGTACACCTTTCATAATTTTTCATTATGTAAAATTAAGTAAAAAGCACAAACTTATTGCAAATTGACAAAATTCAATTTTCAATTGTTTGAAGTTGACGCTAATGTCAATATTACCAACCGCTACGTCATGAATACAAAATTCCCTAAATCGATTTAATTATCCTATTTTTTAAATTTTGTTACTTTTTAGACACAAAATAGGCAAAGTGGAAAAACTAGTATAAAAAACTTGTTTGATAAGACCTTCCATCGCACTTTTCCTTTAGAAAGCTCGCCTTCGGCTCGTTTTCTAAACTTGGACGCGTGCCATAAAAACTTGCCGAATGAATCTTGTTCTTTAATATACTATTTTAAAACTGATACTAACCCTTTTTTGGGTATCTTAATTCAGTCGAAATTAACAACTTAAATTTATTTGAATTTGAGATATAGATTATATTTATATCATCATTTATATTTAATAGGTTTCACTTGCAAATGAACGCAAAGAGGTATTCAAGGAAATACCTTCTATTTAGGTATAGTCAGTAAAATTAAGTTTGTGCTATCCCAAGCGATTAATTTGTTATGTACTGATCATATCCAGGCTCGCTTGAAGGGATATTAAAGCTAAAGTCTTTTTACTATATACACTGTATTAATTTACCATTCTAATGAAAATTTATTTGCATGAACGGTATCAGAGATCCTAATTAATGAGAAAATATGGTTTGTTTATAGGAACGTTGTTTATTTTTACAATAAAATAACTCCACCAAATAATTTTTAACAAAACGGTGATTTTGAAATTGTAGATATTTGAAAACATTTTTGTTTTTTATCGTCTATAAATGTAACAACAATTAATGTGTAATTTCCAAGTCAACTCACTTTTTTAAGTTCATCTTACTCTACAAAAATCATGTTCTCCTCCACAAGTTGTCATTTTTTATCGAATATGGTTTGAAATGATTGCCCCCGAAATATTTCTTTTTGTTAATATCTACTTCCAATAAAATATTAGAGAGACAAACACTATTATTTGTTACTTATGCGTTAATTGCACAACGTTGTTATGTGAACATATTCCGTGAACCTGCTTTATGTTTTAATTAGCAAATGTTTTATTATAATAATTAACGATCGATTCCATTCATATCTGAGTTAATAGTGTGAATTTGGTTACCATATCCAATAAGTAGTGATTGGAGCTTCAGACTGGGTATATACAGACATTTTTTATAGTCATTCAAAACCGACGTTTAACCCTCGCAGCGGACGTGTTCTGTTCAAAGAAGAGTTTTCAATAATAAAAATTGCCAAAGCCTACAAGTTAGCATTGCATTTCCCTCGCCGAGGACGTTTACAAGTTTTAAACATAAATCTTCACACATTTATTAGCATTTTGCATTACAATACAACAATTTTAACAACGTTTGACAAGTTTCCGTTTATTGAAAGTGAGTGTCCGGGTAATTCTAAGTGAACAGGGAACTCAGTTATCAACAGTGACAGTGATATTTACGAGTAAAGGCAGGAGGAGCTAATATCTGTTTTAATCTAAATAAACTGATTTGATGCCCATCAGTTTCTATAATCTGTTGGCATCCAGAACAAGAAGAGATTGCAGAATTTCATTTGAAACTAAATTCCTTAAATTTCCTTTCCTCTTTTAAGCGTAAAAATGGAACTCATCTCATTGATTTCCTTCTTTTGTTGCTTGTAAAAAATATACTTAGGACAAACAATCATGAGTATATTTTTGAAACGTCTTATAAGATTGTCCTTTCAGTGATATGGTTTATTTTTGGTAGCTGACTGATTTGAAAAAGAAAAACATCATTACAGGATCAAAGCAAACCCAGTTTTTCCTGATTCAGAACGAAAAAAAATATAAGATTCTGAATCTGAGGTATTTTCACTTTTTAGGTTTTTCAGATGCTCAGGGCTATTCGATGTCAATTTTCTGAGCTGAAAAGAAGCTCATTGTAAAATGGAAGAGAATTTTTGACACAATATCGTCAGTTGATTAATTGAGCCTGCTTCACAAAATAAGTAATCTACATACATGCTCTTCTTTATAATTTGAGACGCTCAATGACTATTTGCAGTGAGCAACAAGTTGCCAAAAAGAAGGTACTAGCTGTGCCATATGTCGCTGTGCGAAGAGGATTCTGCTGAGGGTTTGAAGACCACACGCAATTTGGTGGTCACACTGTCTTCTCGAGAAGCGCCATGATGAGGAGAGAAATAAATGATTCGGTTATGTGATAAGGCGTTGAAATACGACATGTGTGAGAGAGATTTATATTAATTCATGAAGTCACAGTATTTTTAGTATACGACTTTTTGCCATTTTTTTTCAAGGCATGAAAAGTGATTTTTTGCTCTTTTTGAGAATTACCTGGCTTAGAAATGCGTCCCTTTAAAGGAATTGAAACAACGAATTTTCCATGAGAACTTCGCTTGAAAGTGTCATAAAAATGTTCTTCAACTAGTTGTTCTTCACATGACAGGATACGGAGTCAATGGATTTAGAAACATTACAAATTGTGGAAACTTCACGAGAGCAACTTAAAGGTTCTGTAACTAACCAATCTAACTTGTTTTCTTGCAAAATGAGTTTGTTGGGGCCAAGTTGTATGCTGCCCCTTAGAAGAAAAGACCGATAGGTGTCGGCTCCGATCAAAAGCTCTATTGTGCTTGCCTTAAAAATGTGTTTATATAAGATGCAATGTTAAGAATATTGGGATCAAAGTCAAAACTTGGAAATTTGTCAGTAATTTCTGGAATCACTAAGCAGGAAGCTTAGCTTGAAAATGAGAATGCAAAGATTTTATTTTGATATCGCACGATTTACTTAACTCTGACGAATTATGACCAATACCCACTAAGCAAACGTACCGATAGCTGACACTGTACCAAATAATGATATGATGTTTTATGAATAATAAGGTTGTATATTCCCATTCTACATTCTTTATAGGTTAGTTTGCAGCTCTATCTAGAGTGTCTTTTAATCCAATCCAAAGCAGTTGTTACATTTTCAGTTTGCAGGGTGCATATTTTAATCTGTTCTTATTGAGAGTCTCATTAGAGATCCGAAAAAGGTGAGTATCTATCTAGTTATATAATTTACTGTTTGCCTTTGTAAATGACATTATTAATTTTGAGCAATTATTGGATATTAAGGGTTTGGTCAGTGATTAATATCAACAAATAAGTTTATCCCTGAAAACTTTTGGCGTGAAATGGGTGTGCCACCTGCTAAAGCACTGAAAATTGTTTTTTTTAAATGATCTAGTACCTGACAGGGTACTTTTTTCGTTACAGATCATGACAGAGAGGAAAATACGGTTCCGTGAAAATACTTGTCATAATATTACCCTCTTGATTATATCCATGACATTGTCAGTTATGTTACAAAGTTGTCAATAATTTTATGTCAGTTATTTTCTGTGGAATAAGGCCTAATTCTAAAGCTAATCCATTGTATTCACTACAATTTATTCTACAGAAAATATCAAATGGATAAGCTACTTCGCCCCGATCTTTTATATATAGATGTTACACTTGGAAACGCAGGTCAACTTTGGAATCATTGGTACAGATCGTTCGTGAATTTTCTGGAAGCGGCAGATGCGAAGGACAACACGAAGAAACTGAATCTACTAATAAACTACGTGAGTCCAGTCGTTTTTGAGTCCATTAGTGAATGTACAACGTATGAAGATGCCATAAAAACTCTTGAGAGCCTCTACGTAAAACCCAAAAATGAAATATTTTCTCGATATTCTCTCTCATCAAAGACTGCAAATTTAAATCTGTCACGGCCGAACAGAATAGAGATGATTGTATCCGAGACTAATTTATCAGTGGATTAAGTTCACCACAAATTAGACAGTGGCTTCTAAAGCACTCTTCTTTGAGCTTAATTCAAGCGTTTGATACTTCAAGAGCGTTAGAAATAGCCAAGCAACATGCTGAATCATATTCATCAACTTTTGATTCAAGTATTGCCGTTTTATAAAACGCAGAACCGTCACAAGATTCTGAAAATTAATAAACCAGGCAGTTAGAGGCTGCTGCATCTTTTCAGAAATGTTTTTTTGTGGCAGCGATAGACACCTGCGCGAAGACTGTCCTGCAACGCAATTTGCAATTCCTGCAACAAAAGAGGTCATTTTTCAACTGTGTGTAGATCTAGTAACACGAGAAGAACTGCTGCTATTTTGTCTACAATTTCTGCTGTTTCTCCTAGTTATTTATCCAAATCTATTATTCAAATTGAAATAAACAACATAATCACACATGCACTAGTCGATACAGGGAGTTCTTATAGTTATATTTAGAGTAAAATTGTTGCCAGTAGATATATGTGTCATTCCATCAAGATTTAATGTTAAAATGGCTTCAACATCTCTCACGTCGCAAGCACTTGGATATTGTATTGTACGCCTACAAATTTTGGATAACATTTATTCAAGTGTAAAGCTTTTAGTCCTCGATGACCTGTGCACTGAAGGATTATTGGTCATGATATTCTGTAGCAACATTCCCGACTCCAAATTCTTTTTGGAGGTGACAAATCTACCCTATCAATATGCAGTTTAGCAGTAGCAAATGTTGAACCATTGAGTCTATTTTCATATTTGACGTTTAATTGTAAACCAATCGCAATAAAATCCCGTCGATTTACAACTTCAGACCTCAACTTTATTGAGCAAGAAATCAAACATCTTCTGAAAGAAAAGATCATAGAACCCAGTATCTCCCCTTGGCGAGCTCAACCTCTGTTAACTTCAAGTAAAAGCCACAAGAAACGTATGTGTATTGACTATTCTCAAACCATAAATAAATATACATTATTGGATGCATACCCATTGCCACGGGTAGAAGAAAGACATTGTAAACCAAATTTCGAAATATTCCGTTTTTAGTACAATTGACCTCCGTAGTGCCTATTACCAAATTCAAATTAAAGATGAAGGAAAGATCTACACAGCATTTGAAGCTTGCGGAAATTTGTACCAATTCACTCGAATTCCGTTTGGTGTTACCAATGGAGTCGCTTGTTTCCAACGAACCGTCGACAGTATCATCAAGAAAGAAAATCTTAAAAGCGTCTATGCTTATCTGAATGACGTCACTGTTTCTCACAAGAAGAACATGATCAAAATTTACAAAAATTTTTGGATGTCATTAAGAAGTACCGTTTAACAATGAAATCAAGATTTTCCCTCAAATCGATTTGCATTCTTGGTTATTTAATATGCGACAAAACTATGAAGCCGGACCCAGAACAACTTAAGCGTCTCTTGAATTTACCAGTACCTGATACTAAAACTTCTCTTCGAAGAATTCTAGGAATGTTTGCACACTAATCTAAATGGGTTCCTAAATTTTCCGAAAAAATTCAGCCGCTAGCATACAGCACAAGTTTTCCATTGTCTAAAAAAGCAATTTTGGCATTTAGACAGCTCAAACAAGACATAGTCAACTCTTCGATTTCATCAATTGATGACGACCCTATTCTTCTATGTTAACTGTTGATACCCATGCCTCAGAATTTGCGATAGCTGCTCAATTATCCCAATCAGGAAGAGCAGTCTCATTTTTCTCAAGAACCTTGTCCTCTCAGGAACAAACGTATTCGTCAGTTGAAAAAGAAGCGTACGCAATAGTAGAAGCACTGAAAAAGTAACATTTTTTAATTGGTAGCCATTTTCAGCTCATTACGGATCAGTGGCATTTATGTTTAATAACAAGTCCTCTTCCAAAATCAAAAATGAAAAAATTCAACGTTGGCGTTTGGAATTGTCATGCTACAAGTATGATATCGTTTACAGGCCAGGAAGTCAAAACACGGTAGCTGATGCATTTTCCCGTTTTACTTCTGCAATCATGTCATCGGCTGATCAAAAGAAATTATTTGAATTACATTCTTCTTGTGAACTTAAGTCATTTTTAGAGTCTCATGGTATTGCTTCAAGTCGCACGAGTCCCTATAATCCTCAGGGTAATGGTCAGTGCGAACAATTTATTGGAATTATATGGCAAACCATCCAGTTGGCTTTAAAATCTCAAAATTTGAAAATTAACCAGTGGGAGCAGGTTCTAGTGGATTCTCTTCACTCTATTAGATCCCTTTTAACTCGACCCCACATGAACGTATGTTTAAATATGTGAGACGCTCTACTTATGTATCGTCAGTTCCTACATGGCTAGCTGCACCAGGACCAATACTATTAAAGAGATTTGTCCGTTCGAATAGATACGAACCCTTAGTTGACGAAGTCCAACTCGGAATACGCCCATATCGGATTGGAAAATGGAGAAGAAAGGACAGTTTCAACTCGGCATTTAGCTCCTCGAGGAGGCATATCATTAATTCGCTGCGATGAAAATTCTGTCAATCAAAATCAAGTCCATTCAAATCAAGAGCATCAAAATCAAAATCAAAGAATTCACGAAAGTCGAGACCAAAGCATTAAAGAAAATCAAGACCACTCCAATTCAAGAACAGAACAATGAACACGAAGTACTGAATATCGATAGGCCAGCTAGGACACAAAGGCATTCTCAATATTTAGAAGACTTCCTCGAGAAATAAGAAGGCAGGAAGAATGTCATAAAATTACCCGCTTGATTATATCCATGACATTGTCAGTTATGTTTCAAAGTTGTCAATAATTTTATGTCAGTTATTTTCTGTAGAATGAAGCCTTAAGGTGGATTTATAAACTCTGTTGTTCCCGTTGTTCGTTGCTTGCCGTCTTTTCCAAGTTGCTGGCGATTCGTTATTCACAGTTGTTCCCGAGTCGACTAATTTATATCGTTTTTTCGTTGTTGGCGCTCTTGAAATTTGATTGGTCACAAGGGTGACGTCATTTCATGCTGCCGAAATGCATCAATAAACAGTAGCTTATTTGAATCTAGCGCCTCTCTTTACTGACCGTGAAAACAGTAGTGCCAGTTTTGACTTTAAAATGGTTGGTAAAAATCAAGTCCCGTGGAACTTACTTCAGTTTTCATTGGTGGAACTGCGAATCACGAATAACAAGATAAAAAATTTGGTTATTTGATAGCAAGGACGAACGACGTGGAAACGACAAACAACACAACAACAACGGTTTATAAACGCATGTGTGTGATATCAATGTTTTATTTTCGAGCAGCGGGAATCACGAACAACGAACAACAGAGTTTAAAATCCACCTGTATTCTAAAGGTAATTCATTGTATTCACTACATACTATAAAGAGGAAGATATAAGAGCAGAAATATCTGATAATCGCAGCGAAATGGCGGTAGCAACATCCTCTCGTCGACATGCAGTTCCAAGAACCACGTTACTTTATAAAGTAAGGGCGGAAGCCCCGAAGGGTGAAAAATGGGTACCAAAACGTTGTTTAGTTTTGAAGAAGAAAAGAGAATTGTAGAATCAATAAAGACTTCGGCAAACAAGAAATTTCCAGTAACAAAAAGTTGTTTAATTTTGTCAGCAAGGAAATTATCCACCGAGTTAGGAAAAGAAGCAGAGATGAAACGAAAGAATTATAAAAATAGAAAGGAAATGGTTTGAAGGATTTATGCGAAGACATCCTTCTGTGTCTGAACAAGTATCTCAAAATCTTATCTAAAGTAGAATGGCAGTTACCAAAGATCAGCTCAAAAATTGATTTCACGAAGTTAGGGAATACTTTGATTCAAATAATCTTTCTGACATTTTGACTGATCCTTGCAGAATGTTTACCACCACTGAAAGGGCTAGCTCATCGAGGTGATAAATGCATTTATCAGTCGGCAGGCAACGATGAAAGGAGTGTTTAACAGTCCTTGTCAACTGTAGTGCACATAGCCAACTAGCACCGCCAATGATTATTTTCCGTTATCAACGTATATTCCCACTGTTTTTTGCCCAAATGGTGGGGCATTGAACGACCTGAAGGCTGTTGGATGGCTTCTATGAATACACCACAAATATGTTATATCCGTGGCTGCCAAAATCAAAAGATACATTTCCTATCGCGCTCTTCGTTGATGGTCACGTATACCACATGAGTATGCCGCTGAGTAAATTTTGTCAAGAAAAAGACATTATGATGATTGCGCTATTTCCAAATTTCAGTCACCTGACTCAGTTAACGATTTGCGAACGAGAGGAATAATAAACCAAAAGTTAAGCGTACGCGACATGAAATGACTTCATTGACTCTGTCCGAACAGGGAGGAAGACAGAATGAGAAGATAATATCAACTTCCATCTTCCGTAGCATAATTGTATCAATATGGAATCCAAAACAATTGTTCTAGAATTGTTGAATGTTAGAAATGTAATACACGAGCACGTGATTATAATAAAGATAAAACTGACGTAAGACGAAACGCAGCAGGTTTAAAGGTAGCGTAGACGAAAATCTTAAAGTATTAACTGAACATAAAAAATGTTTCTTCTGCATTAAATTATCGAGACAATTCTATTTTCATTTATTTTTATCCTTACACTAAGGTGACAGCATCTTTAATTACACTTAACATAATTTTATAATGCATGAATGACATTATGTTATCGTTATAAATTTGGACGCATACTTACATTAATAGTTTCATTTTCCCCCGAAATATCATAAGTATGATCTGCTATTCGTCACAATATTATCATTATTATTATTCTATGGCAAAAACCATTATCCGTGTATTCATTAACTTTATTAGCACAATTATGAATTGAAATACCAAAATTATGTGCATCCAACTAAATCGCTACTAGAAACTGTATTACAAATTAATTATGAATAGGACCAATTCAATAATTGCATTTCATTTATTAGTATTTATACTATGTTGACATCCAAATTCGAATAACGTGTATACGAATACTGATTGAATACGTCTAGATATAGTAATTTCCAATAGTTTATTAATATGTAGTCATCCAGTCAACTGTCGACGATCAAAAGTCACGGCAATGTACACCAAATAAGTTAACTGTTCGTAAACTGAAATGTATATAAATGCATCTCTGCTTTCCAAATCAGATCTAGACTGTATTACATGTATAATATCTAACCTGTTTCGGTTATTGAATACAATAACAAAACGAGGAAAATTCTAAGTGCATAATATTAAAATAAAATTTAATTAGCATGGGTTTCATCCTTGTAGTAGTTCAACTCTCGAATTCCCTTATGGATAAATAAATCTCGTTAGAAAAATCCTTGTCTCTCGAAATCACTTGAAAAATAAACAAAACTTCAACTACTCATTAAATAATTATAAACAAATAAACTAGACCTTCAATTAGTGTATTCTTGTTATTTGGTAATGATCTTAATCTATATGGGTAATTAGCTTGCTTAGGAAGCTCCCACGGTCAACAGTGGTACTGACCTGAAGGAAAAGAAGATATTTTGTTTGTCAGATATTTCCGTTTCCCTTTTTGAAAGCAATGATTGTGGAACAACGTGCTACGCTGTAAGCGGATTTATAAAAAGGAATTTTGTGGTTCAATCAAGGAGGAAGCGGCTTGGATATAGGTTTTAAAGCCATTACCTTTTTCTTTTTAGGCCTTTTTTTATTAGTTTCACTTTTTCTTGGATTTCTGTCCTCCCAAATTCACGACTACTTTTCTCTGTGTGAGCTCTACGAGAAACCACTTTGGAACTGGGCATATTCTGGATGATATTTCCCTGACGAAGGATCCCAGAATATAGCAGATAAGTTTAATTGATTTCTTCACATTTTTGGACAGTGTTTCTAGACTTCTGAATGTAGGTTTCGTTACACTCACTAACCTCCAACAAAATTATCTCGGCTATACTGCAAGTCATATACAGGGTGTCCCGGGACTAATTGGAAAAAAGTCGGGAGCGTATAATCTGAGTTAAAATAATGTTAGTACTTCATATAAACTTTTTTTATGCAGGCCCTCATTTTCGAGTTATAGGCCTCAAAAGTTTTAATTTTGAATTTGGTTTTTATTTTTATTTTTTGTACTAGTTATTTGATCTTTATAAAATTTACGGCAAAGCTGTAATGAACGTGTATGTTTATTTTGGAAAGGTAAACAGATTTACAGTAGTGGATTGAAGCCAGGGACGGACTACTCGCAATGGTTAGTGATCCAAAAATTTGGCAGGGATGGCACACCCTGTATGAAATTATCTAAATTCACTTCCCTACACATTAATCTAACGAAAAGGTGCTTATGCTGGAATTCGATAAAACAAGCCGTTTGGCTAATATTTACAGTTTTATTAATGCACTACGTACCAATTTACGCATTCACCATTTTTAAACGGTTTTATTTAGCTCACCCCGTTTGTTTTATTTATTATTTATTCTTGGGTCAAATTTAGTAATTCAAATTTCACCCTCTTTCTGTCAATCGATTAATCTGAAATTTTGTATACACTTTGGATTTTGGTGACAATACAATTATGTTTATTCATTATCATTATAAATTCAAGATGGCCGCCGCTACAAAATGGCGGATAATTTATGTTTTATTAATCCCATCAATATGGGTATCAAATGAAAGGGCTCAACAAGCAGAATACAATATACTATAAAAAATTGAAATCCAAGATGGAGGCCTCTACAAAATGGCGGATAACCTAGGTTTTATCAATCCCATCAACTTGGGTATCAAATGAAAGGGCTCAACAAGCAGAATACAATATACTATAAAAATTTAAATCCAAGATGGCGGCCGCTACAAAATGGCGGATAACGTAGGTTTTATCAATCCCATCAATATGGGTATCAAATGAAAGTGCTCAACCAGTAGAATACAATATACTATATAAAATTAAAATCCAAGATAACGGCCTCTACAAAATGGCGGATAACGTAGGTTTTATCAATCCCATCAACATGGGTATCAAATGAAAGGTCTCAACAAGTAGAATACAATTTACTATGCAAAATTGAAATCTAAGATGGCCGCCGCTACCAAATGGCTGATAACAATTTTTTATCAATCCCACCAATATGGGTATCAACAAATAAAAGGGCTTGACAAGAAGAATACAGTGCACTATACAACCTCAATATTTAAGATGGGGGCAGCCACTAAATGGCGTATAATAATAATATTTAAATTTAGAAATTGAATCTGTAATTTAGGTATCTGATTAATCCAGCCGGAATCCACCACCCAAGTCAAGATTTTGTATCGTGTTGAGGACTGTGTGGCGTTTGGCCTCAATTTCGTCGAACTCAGATGTATGCAACAGATGTACCTTCCGTCCGAATTGATTTCGCAAGAGACGGAGTACATCTTATACACCCGAAAGCCATACAGTTTCCAGCTAAGTACAATTACGGGACGGCTGAAAGAAGAATGTTGCCTTTAATACTATCATGGGCTTCTACAATACATAAAATGCAGGGCAGCACTGTGAATCACGCAGTCGTATACTTAGGTGCGAAACTGTTTGAAGAAGGTCAAGCCTACGTGGCTCTTAGTAGAGTAAGATCTTTGCAGGGAGTACGTATAGAGGAGCAAGAAACCTTGCAATAATGAAGCACTAAATGAATTAAACAGAATGCGAAATAAAAACTAAAAACCAAAAAATAAAAATAGGTAAAAAAACTTTTTAAGTTAAACGGTTTTATGTTAAACATACATTACAATGTTTAAGATAAATGTACTAAAAACCAAAAAAAAAAATAGATACAGTCGTGGGAATTATAAACATATGCATAGACTAGACTAAAATAAAACCGTGGGGCACGTCAATTGTCTACAATCGTTGATTAAAATTTTTGTTTTCTAATGTTACTTATAAGCGTATACTGTTCTTCTATCGCACATTAAGTCGATAATCGTTGATTAAAATTTTTGTTTTGTAATGTTACTTATAAGCGTATACTGTTCTTCTATCGCACATTAAGTCGATAATTTGTAGACAATTGACGTGCCCCACGGTTTTATTTTAGTCTAGTCTATGCATATGTTTATAATTCCCACGACTGTATCTATTTTATTATTTTTTGGTTCTTAGTACATTTATCTTAAACATTGCAATGTATGTTTAACATAAAACCGTTTAACTTAAAAAGTTTTTTTACCTATTTTTATTATAAGTACACAACGAGGTAAAACTAACTTATTAATAGATGTCCAATATTTACCTACAGTACTACAAAAAAATAATTTAACGATAGCAGAAAGTTGGTAAAAACTTTTTATAAGTGTTTTCACCGTTTATCAAGTTACCATAGGATTAGTTGTCAAACGTTGTGTAGAATAGTTCGTAGTCAGTACTTGTCAATAATTGATAAGTCCTTAATTTAACGGTTACAATGGCAGAATTCGCGTTTATTGAGTACGCAGATATGCATCTAATGTATGGACTGGCTTCTCGAAACTGTTTAGAGGCCAGAAGGCTTTATGAAGAACATTTTGCAAACAGAGCATTACCAGACAGACGAATGTTTGAGTATTGATCTCAAGTTGCGAGAAACAGGTATGAATAAGTAAATGTGATTTTCCATGTATACAAAACAAAATTTTAAATTTTAGGAAGACTTTTGCCAAAAAATGTGGAAAAGGTCTAGTATGAAGCATACGTACTGTGGCAGTTGAACAAAACTTGTTAAATGCAGTTGATAATGAACCATCAACGAGTTTTCGAAAATTATCAAGAGAGCATAACGTCTCGAAATCAGTTGTTCATCGCGTCCTAAAAGAACAGCTGTTATATAATTTTCACATGAAAAAAGTACACAGTATGACAGTGGCTGATTAGTGTTGCCGCCAAGACGAGAGATTCTCGTCTCGTCTCGTCCTCTCTCGGCGAGACGAGAGACCCATTTTCTCTCGTCTAGCTAGACAAAACGAGACGTTACCTTTTTTATATCATTTGATATAAATCTCTGAGATATCATGGTCAACTTCATATTTTTAAATACGGACCAAGATTTTTTCATATTAATTTTTGAGTACATATTACCTCAAATAGAATAATGTACGTTTCGACACAAATTATACATTATCAGGAACTTTTTTAAAATATACTCAGTAGGCTTATGGCTTTTTTGAATATTATCTCAATTTTTGCTTGAGATAGAATGAAATTGAGGTAGAAAACAGAAAAAATATAATATTTCAAGCAACCATAGGCGTAGATACTAAAAATATTTCAAAAAATTTCCTGATTATCTATAATTTGTGTTGAAACGTACATCATTGTGGTGGTACACTCAAATGACCACACTGTATAAATGCGAAATAAGAGCACGGTGAAAAATGCGATCTTATCAAAAATTATAAAACTCCAATTTCAATAATTAATTCCTATTCTGAAGTGTCAGAAAAAATATTGCAACAGTTAACATAAAATTTACTAATGAACTAAAAAATATATTACAGATAGGTACCTAGATACAAAAACGGTTCATATAATGATGTATAAAAAGTAAATTAGGCTGAAAAAAAACCTTTATTAACTACATCTAGTTAATACTTATACATATATTAGGAACACTAAAAACTTTAAATTTAAAATAATCATTGTTTGACAAATATTGTTCTTAAGCCTACACGAATACCAAGAGTTTAAACATAACAATGTTCTCGCTGATTCTACGTTAAGACGGTTCCTATGTTTTCTTATTACGAGTCGTGCTTTTGAAAACAGTCTTTCAGCAGGAACACTGGTAGCAGGTATTGCTAATATATCCCTAGCCATTTAAGCAAGATTTGGAAAGATTTCCTCATGGTCACCCCACCATTTTAAAATATTGGTGTCTCGACCAGCTCTTTCTCCGACTATATATTTTTGATATTCGGCTCTTGCTACCTCTCTGTTGTTTATTTATTTATTTATTTATTTATTTATTTATTTATTTATTTATTTATTTATTTATTTATTTATTTATTTATTTATTTATTTATTTATTTATTTATTTATTTATTTATTTATTTATTTATTTATTTATTTATTTATTTATTTATTTATTTATTTATTTATTTATTTATTTATTTATTTATTTATTTATTTATTTATTTATTTATTTATTTATTTATTTATTTATTTATTTATTTATTTATTTATTTATTTATTTATTTATTTATTTATTTATTTATTTATTTATTTATTTATTTATTTATTTATTTATTTATTTATTTATTTATTTATTTATTTATTTATTTATTTATTTATTTATTTATTTATTTATTTATTTTCTCACTGATTCATTCATCCAAACAGACCTTGCGGTCTAATCACAAGGATAATATTATAACAAAAAAAATATATATAATACATCAACAAACATAGGTGAGTTTAAATCTATGCTATAACCTAAGTTACCAAAAAAAAGCCTATGACAGAAAATGTAAAACACATCTAATCAAAATGGATGATAGATAATGATGAGACGAAAACAGCTGCTATATCTATAAATTAACAATTTGTCTCAATACTATATTACGCAAGACATTTTTGGAAACTGACCAATCTTGTTGATGTTAATGCTCGGTTTTTTATATAAGCCAGCCATGAATTCGTCACTACTTGTTGATGATGAATCTTTCTCTGTTTCTGTTTCCGTCGCAGTGGCGATAGTAGCAGTTGGTTTTACGTAAAATGAATAGAAGATTTCGTCAAATTTCTTCAAAGATCCTTCTTTAATTTGTCTTCCCCACGGGGTCAAATTAAATGTCTCTATTTTGTGCCTCGAATCTGATACTAACGCCGCACAATAAACCCAATTCGTATTATTATAATGCTTCAGCATTTTGACTCTCCCTGCTTGAAATGCTTCTATTGAGGTGTTTTCCACATCTGTGGCTTCTATATCATTAAGAGAAAATAAAAAAAGATTTCAATTTTTTAAATTAAGGTCATAATTCAGCTTTTTGGACAAATTGTGTTTATTAAATCAACGACAACGTCACACCGGGCAAAGAGTGCGGATAAAATCTGAAAATTTAAAAATATGAAGGGTGTTCCATTTTAAATACAGGAAATTTTTTTACCGTGCTGGTTTTTTGGAGGACCCTGTATAGACAAAAATAATTTTATAACAGGCACCTCTTAACCCTTAATAAGCTTCGTCAAACGTTTCTCTGCTATCTTTATTGGTGCAGGAGATATTGACCTTTGTCGCACTAATGGGCTACCCTGTAGTAAATACCAAGCAAAGTTTTAACGCATTAGGGTTAGGTTCTGTTATATTTGATATATATTGCACACAATTCATGTCAAATATGGTAGAACCTAACCTCAACGCGTTAAAATTTAGCTTGGTTTTTGCTATATTTGGTTTAAATCACGAGAGAAGCGAGACAAGACGACAGAAGGTCGTCTCTCGTCTCGTCTCGCCCTCTCTCGACGAGACGAGAGACACATTTTCTCTCGTCTCGCGGTAACACTATGGCTGATTATCCTCTGCAGGACTTGAGTATAGCCAGTGGTTTCTGCGACAACAACAAGTAGACAATACATTTATTAGTAACGTTCTCTTTACGAACGAATCCGGTTTCACCAGAGATGGAATCATAAATTCTCATAATATGCATTTATGGGATGATGTGAATCCACATGGCATTATCCAAACTAGGATCCAGCATAGATTCATGGTTAATGTTTGGCAGGAATAGTTGGCAATAATTTGATACAGCCATACTTTATTGACGGTACTTTGACCGGTCAGAGATATTTGGAGTTTTTGCAAAATAAGTTATGGAACCTGTTTGATGATGTGCTACTACAAACTCGTAGGAATTTATGGTTCATGCATGATGGGGCCCCTCCTCATTTCAGTTTAGATATACGACAGCATTTACACACAAGGTTTCCTAATAGATGGATTGGTCGTGGAGGCCCTTTTCAATGGCCACCGCGATCAGGAGACGTTAATCCTATGGATTTATTTCTCTAGAGTTATCTCTGTGCAAACAAGGCAAGATTCAATAGACAGAATTGTGTTACACTGCAATGTTATTAGGAATAATGTGGGTTTGCTCTTTCAAGTGCAAAGAAACAACCTTCGTAGAATGTGCGTGGAAGTGGGAGGAGCTCATATTCAACATTTATTAGAATAACGTTAGTTTTTGTTGTTGTTTAGGAATTAGTTTTAGTCTAATGTTTTATAACTTGTGTTTTTTGAGGATTTCTTAAAGGTTTATTTATGTTATGTTCGTAATTTTGATTAAAAGCAAGTAAATCCTGGACATCTTATTAATAAGTTAGTTAGGTAGATTTGTACGTAGTGCATTAATAAAACTGTAAATATTAGCCAAACGGCTTATTTTATCGAAATCCAGCAATAGTACCTTTTCGTTAGCTTAATGTGTGAGAAAGTCAGTTTCGATAATTTCATACAGGGTGTGCCATCCTTGCAAAATTTTTGGATCACTAACCATTGCGAGTAGTCAGTCCCTGGCTTCAAGGCACTATTGTAAATCTGTTTACCTTTCCAAAATAAACATACACGTACATTATAGCTTTGCCATAAATTTTATAAAGATCAAATAACTAGTACAAAAAATAAAACCAAATTCAAAATTAATACTTAGGAGGCCTATAACTTGAATACGAGGGCCTGCATAGAAAAAGTTTATATGAAGTACTAACATTATTTTGGCTCAGATTATACGCTCCTGACTTTTTTCCAATTAGTCCCGGGACACCCTGTATATAACATTACCATAGTTGGAAAGTAAATTGTTAGTAGAGTATAAATATTAATCCACTTACATTTATCAACATAAACATTGTTAGATTGAACCCTATTTTATAGGACATAAATTAAAGCTAAAATACTTACTTGAATTTTATTTGTACAAATCGGGCATATGCATATAAACGGTAGATATAATCCTTGTATATAACTGTATATATATTTTCTTGTAACACACTTGAATTCTCTTAAAATCACAATTGATAAAGCTTGGGTGATATTCATTGGATTGTTTTCTTTAATAGTACCTACCAACTCGTTGTTTACAGTGGCAGAATTATCCAAAGACTATTCCTGAGATGATTTGTCGTGTATTTAATTTTCTTTAATCTCTATTAATCAAAGGGAATAACTGTTTTCTTAAGAAAAAACAGCTTCCCTAGCAATATGTCGCGAATTTGAATTATATATCCTCGGGGAACATGAAAGTGATCGACTTCTTTGTCGATTCATACTTCTCCATTTCGGTTTTCAGTCAAAGGATGCATGAACTTTTTAGGATTTCTTAGACATCGGTAATATGACATAATATGTTCTCTCGTTTAGAGTCTCAAATCTAAAACGAAGGCGACTTGGATATAATTTTTTGCTATTGTTCTATAGAATTGAAAACCTGTTAATCACGCTATGCCCACTTTCAACTGCCTCCCAAAAGTTAAATTAGGTTGGTCGCTTCGTTTTGACGCATTACGAATATCGTATTATTCCACGTGTTCAATATTTACCAGTTGTAAACTGTGCTTTTAACTGTCTTTTCTTATTTTTGGGTTGCTGATTTATTGCCAGTATTGGGAAAGCTTTAACAATTGAAATTTGTTGTTATTTTTAGGATATATGAACATAGTTTACATTTTTTTTTGTATTTTATTACTAAAATCATGCTGCGGGAAGGTATGGACGCCTGTCCAAACCGTCCCGCAAGTGTCCAAACCCTCCCCAAATTTAGAAATTGTTACCGGTAACATGCCCTATAAATACAAAAGGTTAACAGATCGGTCATTTTCGGCAGACGCCATGAGAATTGCAACTGCATTATATTTAAAAAAAAAACAAAAGAAATTGGAATTGAATATTTCCATCCATCCTATAGGGTAAGGTCGGCAAATACCGGTCAGATGGACAATGCCGGTCAGACCTTAAAAATGATTATTACTAGGTTTGGCAACAATGCAATGTGGCCTCAAATATGCCAGCTGACCTACGATTTTCGACAACCGATTGATATTCAGTTTGTGTTAAAACTTTGGTTAGTGCAGATCACCACGTGTTTTCGGCAATTCTGATGTAAGATTTACAGTAAGTGAAATAAGGTTTGGAGATAAAATCCTTCTCTCTTTTCATAAAAACTTAGTTGATACATAAAGGTTGACTTTTTTTCTTTAGTGTCCTATAAAAAGATAGAATACGAAACATTTTTTTCTCATAAAAAATAACCCATAAGAAAAATTGTTACAGGCGGGTAATGCCGGTCAACACAGGTGGGTAATACCGGTCAAGTGACCGGTCAAGTGACCGGCATTACTGTTTATGTTAATGGTTATTTCATTTTTAATTGTCTTTACAGATGTCTCGAAGTCGAAAAAGATTAACTGGTAATGCAAAATGGACCAGAGATAATTTGAAGCAAGCGATAGAAGACATTCAAAATGGAACGAGTATAAGACAAGCTTCAAAAAAATACGCAATTCCATTTTCAACGCTACAAGAAAGGGTTAAAAATAAAAAAGACTCAGCACCTATAATTGGAAGAAAACCTGTGTTTTCAACTGAACAGGAACTGGAAATTGCTAATCAAATTAATCAATTGGCGTCCATTTTTTACGGTGTTACCACAAAAGAACCAAGAAGGTTTGTTTTTGAGTTTGCTGAGAGAAACCATATTATACATAATTTTAACGCAACACAAAGGCTGGCTGGAAAAGACTGGCTGAGATGTTTCATCAGACGCAATCCCACCATAACAATGCGAAAAGCTGAGGCTACCAGTCTAAATCGTCTGACTGGTTTCAACAAGGATGAAATAGCTAGATTTTATAAACTGGTGGAAGAAGTGATGTCAAAATATAACTTTTCCCCTAGCAAAATATATAACGCAGATGAAACGGGAATCACAACTGTCCAGGATCCAGGAAAGATACTCGCAACCAAAGGACAAAACAGAGTTAGTGTGGTAACTAGCGGCGAAAGAGGCCGAAATATTACCGTCATGTGTGCTATGAATGCTGCAGGGGGATTTATTCCGCCCATGTTTATCTTCCCCAGAAAAAGACTAAGCCCCCTCCTTAAAAAAGATGGACCTGCAAAAGCTGTTTATGAATGTTCACTGAATGGCTGGATAGATGAAAATATTTTTTGTGACTGGTTAACGCATTTTAGAAATCACGCTAAACCCACGAAAGACGAGCCGGTTTTATTAATTGTAGACAACTACTCCAGCCATATTTCTTTGAAGTCGTACGAGTTTTGCAAAGAAAAAATCATATTGTTATGGTATCAATTCCACCACACAGTTCACATAAAATACGGCCATTAGATGTGGTCTTCTACGGGCCACTGAAAGCCGAATACAGAAATCAGTGCAACTTATTTATGAAGACGCAGTTGATGAAAAGTATCAATCCTTATGATATAGCGTCTTTATTCAATAAAGCTTATTCAACTGCGGCTACAATTAGCAAAGGAGAAGCTGGTTTCAGAATCGTTGGTATCTATCCTCTTAACTGCAACGTTTTTAATGAACAAGACTTTTTGCCTTCCGAGTTATTGAATCAGGACGTCATTGCCATACAAGATAACGAAGCTGACATGTCTTTCAGCAATGATCCCCAAGCTGTAGCAAGCGATGATGCTCTACCAAAGACTTCTACAAATAAAGAGCAACACGAAATTCCTTCAACTTCTTCAGGATTTCTCTCTTTTCAACAAATTCTTTCCGTTCCTAAACTAGCAGAGAAATAGAAGAGAGCAGGCAGGCAAAAACAGCACGCGAAAATACTTACAGCTACACCATTGAAGCAAGAGTTGGAAGAAAATGAAGCCAAGAAACGGCTAAAGGAAAAGATGGAATTAAAGGTACAACCTTCTAAAATGAATCTTGATGAAAAAAGGAATAATTTAAGAAATAAGAGAGAATCCCATAAAAGAAAAATATTTGATGAAAACTCATCAGATTCTGATGTTGATGTTCAATATGATGATAATGAAGATGGAGATGTCGATGAAGATATATGTTTGATATGTAATGATTATGAAAAGAATAATGAGCAGTGGTACAGATGTACCCTATGCGGAAGATGGGCACATTCTGAATGCAGTGGATGGGACACACATGTGATGAATGTCAGCCTTTTACTTAGATAGTTAGATTGTTTTTGTTTTTATTTTCTTTTTATTTCAATAAACAATATTTTGGTAAAAAATGCTTATTTGAAGTTTACTTAATTATATTTAAAGCATTTTTCTGCTTGACCGGTATTGCCCGCATAAGTGACCGGAATTCCCCTATCTGTATGACAATGCCAGTCAAATGCACATTTTTGTTTTTTTTGTTATCATAAAAGTATAGAAAACATTTTGAAAGATTTTCAGATGAAAGAAGTTTTTAAGTGCACTAGTGATGGCTATCTTAAAACTATTTGAAACTACGACTCATTTTTTTACTTAGAAAAAAAATTTTTCTTAAGTGACCGCCATTTGCCCACTTTACCCTAATAAAAATCTCATATGAAGCAGGACATTTTCGAATAATTACAGCGAATATATATTTTCCTCATGTATTAAAAAACCCATTTGAAGCGGAACTTTCTCGGCTAAAATTGCCCGGTAGAAACCGAAAATCTCTCGCTAGCTATCTAAAATGTCCCTGCAGGTCCGTAAGTACAGTAACGAGTGTTAAAATTGGGCATTTGTCATTTTGACATATGCCAAATTACAAAATTCGTTGAAATGTCGCGATTTGGACAACATTCTTTAAGTTCTATTTAAGAAAAACTGACCGAAAGTAAGCCCAAAAATACAATACTGAATCATAAATATATATGGAGACAGTTTCTGGATTTTATTAAATAGAGAAATTTTAGTTGATACGAAAACACTTCAATGCCGACGTACTTTTATTTCTTCTAATCGAGAAATATTCTACCGAATTACACTCGTGCATCAAAATAAACCTGATAATTTTTCATCCAATTATGTTGTCAGTAAAAACTGCATTCGGTCATTTTCATAGTTTGTCAAAAGAGCCCTCCTCCCTCGGAGTCGGGCTCCTTCGCCAAAACATGAAAATAAACTCATGCAGTTTTTAGACAAGATGCTTTCATGAAAAATTATGGGTAATTTTGGTGCACTTGTGTAATTACTTCCGATAATTGCCCGGTAGGTATCCAAAATGTCCCTATAGGTCCGTATATTCCATACGAAGCGAGACATATTCAGCGATAATTGCCCGCTAGTTATCGAAAATTTCCCTATATATTCGTATGTATAGTAACGATTGTTAAAATGTAGATTTGTCATCTCGATATTATATAAATCCGGAAATATTCTACCGAATTACACTCTTGTATCAAAATAAGCCTGATAATTTTCCATTCAAGCATGTTTTCAGTAAAAAACTGCATTCGGTTATTTTAATATTTTGTTCTCTCCTTCGGAGTCGGTCTCTTTCGCCAAAATATGAAAATAAACTCATGCAGTTTTTAGACAACATACTTTCATGGAAAATTATCGGTAATTTCGATACATTTTTATAACTACTTCCAATAATTTGTGATTCTTCCCGAATTTCGCCACTTGTCAAGTTTTATCTAGTGAATTGAAAGTCTCACTTGTTTGTTACTTTAAAACACGCTCAAATACGTTAAAAAATAAAATTGCCACTGTAGAGACAATTAACTCCGTCGAAATCACCGACAAAATCGCGAACGAGGCTGTCGAACGCATGGTCCGTGCCAAAAATATTTTGATTAAGGGTGTACCAGAAACTGACGGGGATTCCATCGTTAAAAAATAATGTGGCCGACCTGCAATTAAGGAAGTGCTCGACGCTGTCGGCTGTCCCACCTCTTCGGTCACATTTTATCGAATAGGTAAACCAAATCAGCGCTTTCCCCGTATGCTAAAAGTAGTCATGCCAACCGAATCAGATGCCAAATATATTCTAAAAAATAAGAAAAAGGTTTTAGAGACTCGCTCAACCAGCAAATTTTCCATTATGGATGACAAAACTCCAACACAACAATTGTTTCTTACAGAATTGCGCAAAGAACTGGAGAATCGGACCAATAATGGAGAGAAGAAACCTTACCATAAAATTTCTACGAGGATCACCAAAAATAGTTACATTTCGCCAATGAATGCTCTTCTCAAAATTTTGAAAACTCGTTGTTACTTTATACTAATCTTGACTCCATATGTGCCAAATTTAATGAATTTGTATGTTCGGTATCAACATCCAACGGTTATCCATTAGATATGATAAATAAGCTAATTAGTTAAAAAGAGGAAAAAGTGGCATTACAACTAATATTTCCTAAACAAGCTGATGAAATATAAACTTATAAAACCATCACATATGCAGGTAATATTTCTAATAATATTTCAAAGATAATATCTTCAGCAACGAATACAACAATTTCCTTCAAAATAGAAAGTAACGTTAGTAGAAAATTGTTAAATGTAAAAACAAAAATACCACTATTAAAGAAGTCAGCTATATATAAACTCAAATGTCCAGATTGTAATGCTGTCTATTTGGGTCAGACCCTTAGGAATTTTGAAATTCGATACAGTGAACACGTACGAGCATACAGATTAATACAACCAGATAAATCCCACTACGCAAAACATCTACTTGACACCAATCATTCATTGACACCTAACACAAAACTAGAAGTATTGCATATTTGTGAAAAGAAACAAGAACTTTATTTCCTTGAAGAATTGGAAATTAGAAGACATTTAAGAAACCCACAATATGAAGTTGTCAATGAACAGTTAAATCTAGGGAGTTCTTCACTAATAAACTGTCTTCTTAAGTGATAATTGTAAAGATCAGCAGATATGGTTTTCCTGGGTTTCTATATCATTGCACAGTTATACTGATCTTAATTGGAATAATGATATCCAGGATATCACCATAGTGCTAATAATATCTAAGCTTCAGTATTTGTAATATCACATCGTCTTCTTTTTTCTATAAACATATATTAAGTCAATCACAAGTTAGGTCACTTCTTGGTCTAGCCAAAAATAACTACTAAACATCAGGTAGGCATCAAATGAAATGTAACTTCTGTCATTCTGACGATGATATTGATTTATCGAAACAATTGTCAATTTTTTAGAATTTTCAATAACTTTTATTATATTGTGGAATTAACTAGAAACCGTGAGTTTCATTTAAAACACTAATATGGTTTTATTAAATGATGGATCTCCAACTAGAGTTACTCTCCCACACCAACATCCATCTGCAGTAGATATATCTGTAACATCACCACAAATGTGCAATAAAATCAAATGGGAAGTTACACAAGATGCTATGGGGTCCGACCACTACCCAATTATTATGGAAATTCAAACAAACTCTGTACCTTGCGCAATTCCTCTATCCACGAGATGGAACGATCTTCGGGCAGATTGGAAATTGTTTCAACGAGTTTTAGAGCAGAACCTGAACCATTCGGACACAAATTCAATTTCAAATGATGATAAATGCTGCTAATGAATCAATCCCTATCAAAAAAGGATTCAAACTAACCACCCCAAGACCTTATTGGTGGGATGATCAATGCACTAACGCCGCTAACGAACGGAAAAGAGCTTTGTTGGCATATAAAAACCTAGGTAATTTACACAATTATTCAACTTATAAAAACGCAGCCGCCAAAGCAACAAAGCTTTTTAAATGCAAACGAAAACAGTGTTGGGTTGAGTACTTAAGTAGTTTGAATGAAAGAACATCTTTGACTGAAATATGGAGCAAAGTGAAATCTATTAGTAATAAAAAATTTACTAGAAAGAAAACTCCCTAAATAATTGATGAATGTTTGGATCATCTAGCGCTACCCTTCGTTCCGAACATCTTTAGTTTCCCATCTTCCAATTTTCAGTCAAAATCCGATAACTTGTCTATGCCTTTTCAAATGGTATAGTTAGAACAAGCTTTAAAAACTACTAAGAGCACTGCTCCGGGCACTGATCACTTCACGTACAGAATGTTATATAATATGCCTACCTCTGCCAAATTTTTGTTATTAGATATATTTAATGCTTGGTGGGTTAAACAAGAGTACTCAGAAAAATTAAAAGAAATAATAATATGTCATATCCTAAAACCATTTAAGAGACCCGATTCGTATTCATCATTTCGCCCTATTTCATTGATGTCCTGCGTAACAATAACATTCAAAAGAATGGTCAAATTAAGACTAGAACATTACGTAGAAATCAATGCATTGGCCCCAAATTCGCAGTATGGATTTCGCAGAGGACGTGGTACAATAGATGCTCTGACTCAACTTGTTCCCGATGTCCAAATTACATTCTCAAAAAATGAATATCTGCTTGGTTTATTCATTGATATGAAGGGGGCATATGATGTGGTGAATTTGAGCAAACTAGCTTCTAAAATGAGAAAAATTGGTATCAATTCCATGGTATGCGCTAATATTGTAGAACTTTTCAAAAGTTGAAACATCTTCTTAAGAGATCATAACAATGTATTACATGGTCCAAGATTAGTCAATACGGGTATTCCTCAGGGGTCTATTTTGAGCCCCTTACTTTTTAATATATACACGGCAGAATTGCATGACATTTTTGACGAAAGGATTAAACTTATTCAATACGCTGATGATATTTGTATTTACGTATCTCATAGTACTTATGGGGAGTGTCTGAAAGATCTAAAATATGTTGTTTACTCCGTCGAAGAATGGCTACACGATCTTGGTTTTAGTCTCGTATCTGAGAAGTCGGTGGTCATGTGCTTTACAAGGCACCGGCTTCATCTGGCGGACTCAATTATCATTAAAGATATAACGCTTCCAGTGGTCGATAATTATAAATATCTTGAAATTATCCTTGCTAACAAACTACTTTGGTCTAGTCATATCAAATACATAAGAAAGATGCGAGAAAGGTTTAAACATTCTTCGCACTGTCACAAAAACTAAGTAAGGTGCTGATCCAAATATATCTCTCATCTTCTACAGATCTTTCATACGCTCACACATAGACTATGGGTGCGCTCTATAGGGCTCCGCTTCACATAGTAATTTGCTAATTCTAGACAGAGTACAATATAAGGCTATCCGCATCTCATTGGGAGTTATGAAATCGTTATTTAATTCCTGACGGAAGCTCAAGAACCACCATCAAATCTAAGACGGAAATATTTAGCAAACAAACAAGTAATAAAATATCGATCATTTAACGCGTTGTTAGAGCAAAAAACAGCTACCTTGAGTGTGCAAGATCTAGTTAATCCTTTTTGAGCAAAAATAAGTTCCCCTCCGTTAGCGAGCGCTTTTATTGATACAAATAAAATAGTGAAAATCAAAACTAGTCCACATTATCCTATCTATATGTGTCAATATAAAGCTATTATTTTCAAACCTCGTATCATTTATCCCTCATATACTGACTATCCTACCCTCAATAACACAACCTTGAAATCCATACTACAGAATCATAACAAAGATACGATTATTTATACGGACGGTTCTAAGGATGAATACGGAACAGGTTCCGCGTTTTTTGTCGCTAGTAATAATATAGTCAAACATTTCCGGAACAAAAACGTTTGCTCAGTATTCACAGCAGAAGCAACGGCAATTGAAAAGGCGCTCATTTGATGCCTGGAGGGGACAGTGCCAGGTGCAATCTTAATTAGTGACTCCAAGTCTGTTCTAGAGGCTTTGAATAGCTCACCATTAATACAATATAAAAATGAAATAATTTTCAGTATAAAAAAACTACTTTTTCATCTCTATACCAAAAATGTGAAAATATATTTTATTTGGACAAAGGCACATATTGGCGTTATAGGCAATGAAAGGGTAGATAACGAAGTTAAAAGAGCTTGCAGAATTGACAATGTCAATGCACCTTTAGTACCATTCCACGATGTTACTAACGAATGTAAGAAACTCCTTCGGAATAAATGGAAAACGGTCTATACGAAAGCGGCATCAAAATCTAACAATCATTACTTTAAAATCCATCAGTCGTTACCTAATAATATCACACATTGATCTTTCCCTTATGTCAGCAAAGCTTACACTTGCATTATATCTCGATTAAAATTGAACCATGGCCGATTCCCGGCTCATCTTTATAAAATTGGTGTGGTGAGATCACCATATTACAGCTATGATGTGATAATGATGAGATCGCAGATACAAATCATTTGTTTTTTGGTTGTGAAAATAACAAACAGGCATCAGACCTTTCCTTACGAGTTCTACATCAATATAATATACAACTACCAATTTGTATCACATCTCTGTTAGATACAGGAAATGAGAATATATTCGATTTAATTGTGATATTTGTCAAAACAACTAATATTGATATATAATTAATGTATTTATCCGTATCAGAAAGTATGTGGCAAATAGCGAGAGGTGATGCAATTGCTACCAACACACACACACACTAATACACGTTTGGCAATATTTATGGCGACCGTGCAAGAAACGTATTTGTGGCTTAATAGTTGAAACTGTTGGGATTGAATTAAGAAAAAGAAGATGATCACAAGGATATAATTTACACTCCTTAACCCTCCAATTTACCTCAAGTATTACATAAAATAATTAGTGGCACCGGGATCCAGAATTATACATGAACAAACGGTATGTATGCCAAAATTATAGTAAAGCAAACATCGTAACACCCGTGCTCCACTAATATTATGATAATGGAACAAACTTTTTACATGGGTGCGGCATTAGTGTGTCGAAATACTATATATCCGTTATTCTAGACAATATCAAATAAAGTTATCTGCAAAAACCATAGGCAACTTCTAACTTCACATTATAAGATTATTTTCGTATTTAGAGGGTCTTCCATATTACTAGGGCGTACCGAATATATGCACACTATACTGAATTAACCGCATTATCTAGGAATATCAAATTTGGCACAGTAGTTATTTGGGACTGTGAGCAGAACTACATTTTTTTATTTCCTCTTTAAGAACCGGACAAAGCATTTAAAAGGGCGGTCTTTTGTATCTCGAGGAAGGTTACACCTAAAAGAATATAGTTTTTGTCGAATATGAATGCTATAAGAAAATCGGATTTTCCACATACAGTTTTCGCAATTAGATAGTTCCGAATATTAGAAATTTAATAAATAATGAAATACACAATTATGTCACATAACCTAGAAATCTGTTTATTTATTTTTGTTTATATATATTTTTTAATATGCTACATTTTGACAACACATAGTTTACCTCTGACATACAAACTACTGAACTTGACTTCATACTACTCATTGTAAATTTACAATATTATTCCTTTACTAATGGAAATCTTTCGGTTGTTTAACAAAGAGCAATACACGGAAAATAGTTTTGAACAAATGATAAAACCAATTGAACGATGAAATAAAACATAATTTATTTCAAGTAATGTTCAATTTAAACTGGTTGGCGCGTTTCACTAACACAGTAGCTTTGTCAAAACGAATGAAGGTATATTATAAAAATGTTTTAATATATACAGTGCATAAGTACAGAATTCTATTTACTAATGTTAACAAGGGTATTGAAAGAAATTACCTGGAAATTCATCCACTACAAACATTCCTAAGCTATCTTCTTGGTTGAACGGTTTAATAAAGGAGAGTGATTGATATCTATTTGGTCGTTGAGAAGATTACCTGAATATTTATTTTGGTTAGTCTCAAGAGCCTCTAAAAAATTTGAACTAAAGGCTTTACCGACTACATGGAGAATTTCAAAATTTGGGTCGAAAATGTGTTGGTTTTCTAATAAATGATTTGAATAGTTAGAATCTAATTTTCTGTTGTCATAGCTACGTTTGTGTTCCAAAATTCTAGTTTTAAAATCTCTCCAAGTTCTACCGATATGAATTTTATCACAGTGGTCTTTACCACATTTTAATTTATAAACTCCTCATTTGTTCAATTTTGAAGATTTAGATTAATTATTTTTAATGAGTTTGGATAAATTGTAATCAGTTTTAAAGGAAATATGTCGGAAGTTTCTAAAAATGATTTAATTTTTAAGGATCGTGTTCCATAATATGTTAAGCTTTTAAATTGTTTATTATTATTTTTATCACAAGGGAACACTTGTTCTAAAGTCCGTTTTTTCATGTTTTTATTTATGATATTGTCAATTAAATTTGGATCGTAATTATTATTAACTGCTATTTGTTCTATGATATTTAATTCTTTGTTATAATTATTAATATTTAATGGGACTGTTAAGAGTCTGTGTATCATACTATTGAAAGGTGCTAGTTTATGACTGAATGGGTGGACCGAACTATTATGAATTGTAATATCTGTATGTGATGGTTTATTAAATACATATAGAAAAATCATGTTTATTATTTATATTTGAAATTGTAAAGTCTAAAAAGTTTATAGACTTATTTTGTTCAAGCTCTACGGTAAATTTGATATTATTGGTGAATTGAGTTTATGTAAGTAATGAAGCTCTCTAATTGTCTATTTGTACCGATGAAGCCTAGCTAAAATGTCGTCCACATATCGGTGCCAGTACATACATTTTTTACTAAGGGGGTGTCCATGAATTATTTTTTCTATATTATCCATGAAAATTTCTGCTAGTAGGGGGCTGAGAGGGTTACCCATAATGAAACCGTCTTTACTGCTATAAAACTCTTCATTGAAATGAAAATAATTTTGATTCAAACACACTTTTAATAAAGTAATTATATCAGAGCGAATTATAGGATTAACATTATTGTATGTGAGCAAGTTATCAACAAGAGTTATAGTTTCTTTAGGAGGTATACTATGGAATAGATTTGTTACATCGAACGATATGAATTTAGAATTATGGGGTAGTATTATATCTTGAATATTATTAATTAATTCCGTTGTTTTTTTAACTGAAAATCTTGGTTTGAATGAACAATATTTAGAAATGACATCTATGAGAATCTTTAAAATTTTGAATGAAGGTGCTGTGAAATAAGAAACCACTGTTCAGATTAGTACCCCTCTCTATGGAGTGTAATTAATGAATAAAGTTAGGGTGTTGCGGATCGGGTAAAAATAATTTATATTTTTCATTATCGGTAATTATTAATTTAGCGTTATCTACTGCAAATTTTATTTCTCTCTGAAATTTATTAGTTGGGTCTTTTTTAAGGGTCTCAAAATTGCTTGCCTGAATAAAATTGTTGGTTTTTAATATATAATCTTCTACTAAAATATTCAAATGTAATACATGAGAACAAAAGTTATTCGTTTATTTTCCCGCCAGAATAGCTACCACAAATATACTATAATTGGTATGACGGAATGTTGACACACGCATAATAACGAAATAGGTTGCCACAAATACCTTATTATAGAAATAAATAATTGTGTATCTGCAAAGAGAACAGAAGACACCCAGAAAAAAATTGTTTATTATCTTACTGATTTCAATATACAAGGCGTACTTGGGGTATTTTTATATTTCACCAATATTTTTTGCATGTAGAAAACATCATCTTTAAAAAAGCGGTTGTTATTAAATATTATTTTTATTTGTATCAACAACACAATGAATTACCTATCTTCTCCACTGTTAATCCCCTCTTTTAAAGTTATGTGCCTTTTCAAGGATTTCTTTAATGAAAATATTCAAATTTAATTCATACTGTTGTTAATAACAATATAAATATAAAATTTGGATATGCGGGATGCTTATTATATAGATTATTTCTATTATTGTTATAAAAATTGTACTATATTGTAATGAAACTGCTTGGAGAAATTTAATGCCATATAACTGGTGAGAGGTAATACGACGCTTGGGTTTGAAAATTTTACTACGCTTACGTTCAAAATTCTTTGAAGGAAACCAGGCCACATTATCTCATTAAAACAAATGAAAATAATATTTTGAGTGTCAGAAATGCCGTTTGTACAAATATTATTCTTAATAATAATACAGTGCTTTTGCGCACTAGTTTTATTTTAACACGCGAGCCGTAGGCAAGTGCCTTAAAATACAACGCATGCACGTGTGCACGACCGCATTAAGAAAAAATAAAATATGTGATTTGAGCGTGTTTGAAAACATATAATACGTATAATTAACTGTTTTGGTTAACTTTTTTACAATTAAATAGATACATTGCATACAGTACCCAATGTTAAAAAAACGTACACTTATTAGAAAAGCAAAAGAAATTTATCATCTTGGTGTAAAGCCGGCTCATGTGAGTACGGTAAATTAGAGGAATGGTGGATCATTAAGAAACATTCAAAATACCCATATATAATTATTCTCTATCCTTGTTAGTTTGTGAGATACAGGACGATGGAGGGTGCAAATGAAAAACAAATTTTATTGCATATCTTCTCGCGGAATGAAAATACAAATTTAAAATTTATATGGGTTATTATATCTTCAACATATATTGAAAGTACTAAATTGTCAAATTCTAATAAGCCAGTGGCATGGTACTAGGGCATCGTGAAGTTTTATTCTACCATATTCGTGAAAAAAAAATGTAGGAAGCTACACATTTTAGAATCTGCTGAGAATCTATAGGGTGTTTCTTAACGCGTAGTTATCACTTAATTTTGGTCTGTAGCAAGTTATTTTCTTATCTGATGTCCCATACAAGTTTCAGCTGTACAGGACAACTAGTTTCCGAGATTTGGTGTTTAATCAGTGAGTGAATTAGTGATCTTTCACTTTCATATATTTCGATCAGACAGAAAATTTTATTCTTGATATCAGTTGATGCATTGGAATTGCCAAACTTTTTAATCATAACCACCCTGGCATCACATTTTTCATGGTTTTAGCCTCATAAAAAATACTAGTAGGTAGTTGATATCCCGTCACTATAAGATTTTAATGCAAAATTATTATCATATTTATAATTTCAGCCCTAATTCGGTGAAATTGTTGCTTTAAATAAATAAAACTAAATTTCACAGCTTTTTAAAACTATTTATTTTACTATACCTGTTTCGCAAATTGTAATGTCGCATATTCTCCTGACGATGCAAATTACAATTTGCGAAAGTATTTTAAAGAAGCTGTGAAATTTAAAAATTCAATTTCATTCATTTGAAAAATTACCGACCTTTTTTGTTGCTGGTTCTGATTTTTGCAAGTTCTTCAGTGTAAACTTTAAATTTATGCCTATATGTAGATACATAAAAAATACGAATATAGTATGTAGAAAGAGGAATAAAGTAAATGAATTAATCCACACTAAACAATTACATAGGTAATAGAAATCTGAAACTTTAGGATCACTTCAATTATTAAAACTGTCAATCAACGAAAGGTAGACGAATTGAGTATTTAGTTTTTTAAACATTTTTGTAATATTACATAATTTCGTACCACTATTTAAGGTGTAGATAATTGAAAACATCATAAAGTTACGGATTTGTTTAATTTCATTATTTAGTTTGAATTGCTTAACCCATATAGCAGAAAAAGCGCGGGAGTGACGTCAGCCTGGGTGCCACATTTGAATTTTATTATTGGGACGAGTATTCGCTCGTTAAAATACCACTTGTAACTAGAACACTGAAATAATATAAAACTACTTCTAATAGGTTTTGGTTTTAAAAAACAATATATTCTCAAATAAACACATATTCTTGCAGCATTTGTTAATTTAAGTACATATATTCAAATGCAAAAAACTCAAATATACTATGTACATATTAATAACCCAATCTTTATCTCTATTTGTGTTGCTTTATACGTTTTTTTTTGTTTTCAGAGAATAAAACGTATTAGATTTTATTTGTATTGTAACATATTATTACAAATACAGTTCTTTATTATTAAAAACTATAAAAATACATATATGTGTTATCTGATGTAAGAAATAAAACCAATAATTTGCACCACAACACTTTATTTACCGAAAATACGATCAATATTATTAATATACAAAAATAGCGACTTGCTTATAACAAAGCTGTTGAGAGAATGTCCCACAAAATATCTAAATATCTTACGTCTAGGCGAAAACTTCAACATGTTAATGTTTAACTTGTTTATCTTAACAGAAATGTTTATGAAATTAATATGATTTAGGTCCTAAAGAAATAGCTCATTTATGACACTTAAACAGTATCCACACTGATGGTGCATGAGTAACATCATCGCTGCAACGAATACTAGATAAAACAAATAATATACAATCTTATCTATCTACTTACTACTTTTAATGTAAGAAACCAATATTATTCTAACATATGTAACAAAAATAGTACACAACATAGGCAAGCCTTTTTTCTCTTTCTTTCATAACTTCAGCTGGATACTTTAAAAGTTACTTATATTTGGTATTGAAAGAAACTAATTTTATCTTAAAAACCTATATACAAAAAAGTTTACTAACATTAAAAGGTAAAAAATAAGTGATATATGACAATCACTAAATTCATTTGACAATTTTTTTCATTTTTTTTATCAATTTATTCCCTT